>BQNB010063156.1:1523-30940 GCA_026074375.1 Tanacetum coccineum
AAGATTTACTTGATGATGATCCATAAAGTAAGATTCTTGTTGTTGGGGAAATCCAATATTCATCTTATGAATATCATGTGAGTTTGGTGGACTTATTCTTAATATCAACAATATCACCAATCACTTAGAATTGTCTTAATTTAACAATATTCCCATATTGTTAATCGACATCGGATTAATTTAGAATAATAAACATTATTCACGGATTAACCATGCAAATATAGGACATAAATTATATTAAATATAACCAACATACCAAGTATCATTATCATTAAATAAAAATTGTCTTAACATCCCTTATCCAGATACTAAATAGTTCAAATTCATGATAATTCTAGTTGACGAATCATGCCTCAAGATACGACGATTGTACTTGTTGACAAGGCATATATTTCATTAAATCCAACTAGGTTTTGATCTTTAGGAATTTTGAGAATACTTATTTCAAGAATTCAATTAGTGAAATTCTTGAAAATCTATGGTGATTGTCTATTCATGTACATATAAATATCTCAATATTGACACACTATATCCCATAAGGTATGTGACATCAGCTGTTAGAAACAATCATCTTTTATAACTTCCAAAAGTGTAAAGCATTCTTATTCTTTAATGTATAATGAAACTATGCTCTTAGTTAAGCACAACTTGTCCATATGGTTATCATGAAATCATACCATAACTAGTATTGAGTGTCATCTCAATTAGATTTAGCATCCGTGTACACAAACATCCCCATGCTTTTAAAATCCGTAAACAATGAATATTCTCTTAATAATGTTTGTCATCTCATGAACTCCAAGTTCATTGGTTTACTCTAATTGCACAATAAATTATCACAATATATATCCTTAGATTTTTCTTTGGTCAAATCCATAATCTAAGAAGAATTCCAAATCCAAACATATTCCATTAAAATATTCGATTTTATAATTATCTAATAACTTTCGACTAAATACCAATGTTGTCAAATCATCTTGCTTCATGCATGATACAACTATTTCTTTACACAATATGATGTACATAATGAATCTTTTAGTCCAACTTAAGAATTTATTCATGTCTTATCTTATCAAAAGATATGTATCCATTTAGACTTTCTAAATGGTATGTCAAATTGTGTTAGATTTATATACCGCATATGTTTATAGCAATAAACATATTATTTCAAGGTTGTACATTTAATTTCCTAAATCTTTCAGGTGAAGGAAACCTGAACATAATACTCCCACTAGCTTTTAGGAATACTCAGGAGTTATCTTAATTATAATTAAATTTAAATCAACCAAGTGATTTAAGGAAGAGTTTTAAATTTCATCCGTTGTCATATTTCATCAATATGAACACTAGTATGACAATCTACCATCTTTATATAATTAATGCACATAGAAATAATATTTAATCAAAAACAATTGCTTGCGTATGAATAAAAATCCTATCATAATGCATGCATTAAAAATGTGTAACACATTGTCCTTATGAGTTTAAAATTAAGAACCAAACCGCGTGGGTTTTTTCTCTTTGAAGAAACTCATTTTAACTTCACAGTCTAACCGTTTAGTTAAAGAAATCCTATCATAACTGCATGGCATCAAATATGAGTCACACACACACACACACACACACACTTTGAAACCAAGAACCAAACCAGTTGGGTTTTTCTTCTCTTTGATGAAACTCATTTTAACTTCACAGTCTAACCGTTTAGTTAAAGATCAATCAAGTTCTAAAAATGATTATCTTTATGGACAGCATCTTAACATTCATAGTTTGAGTCATTAATCAAATTCAAAATTCAACAATGCATCTTAATGGTTTCACCCAGATACCAAATTCAAATTCAATAATGCATCTTAATTGATTAACGGTTCACTTTGATCTTGAGACTCATATCCTCAATATCGATATAACATTTATCAATCCGGTATTTGAGGTATCCTTGCGGATCTATTAACAAGAATTATATCATTATGAGGTTTAACATTTTCATGTAAAACCTCAGTATGATATTCACTAGTATGTTTAGAAGGTTATGTATTTTGTATTTTTATCTCTTTTAGATCTAAAAACGCTCTCACTTGCCTTTTGTAATTAAAGACTCTTCTATAATTACTTAGCATGTAGAGTAGCAATTACAAGATACATTGACAGTTCCCGAGTTTAGTTGTTAATATCATTCTTTATAAGACTTTTAACAAATTCAGAACTTCAATTTTAAGACTTAAAGGGAGTCATCATATTCCATAATCATGATGGTGTCTTATTTAACCTTCAAGGTTGGAGTTATTTTGAGTATATACAAGACATACTCAATTTCAAACCTTGACAGATTTTGAGGTAAAATTATTTTAAGTTATTCAAAAATCTATATTCTAAAAAGAATTTGATTCACACCTAGACATACAAGAATATGTGGTAGTCCTATGAGTAATTTTTATTGTGAGACCTTTAACACAATCTTATTAAATATACGTAATACTCTTTTAGGTTCACATACTTATCAATTATGACAAACAAAATTTGAATTTATAGTAATTTAAAAACCATTTGCATGCAATAAAATACGGCTTTAACTATTGTTCAAGACTCTAATCCATATCCCACTTTAACTATACAATTATTTGCCTTGAACAATTCCAAGGACTTTTGTCATGTCATAGGCCAGAAAGATTTAACTTTACCTGTACGTTATAAGTCCTTTCAAACATTTTAAAGGACTTCATGTTTTATTAATTTACATTAATACATAAAATATTTTAACTAAAGTAACCTGAATATAAACTCTTGACATGCAATATTAATTCAAGTTAACAAGATTACATCATTATTGGGACTTCCAAGGAGCACATAAACATTTTAACTTGAAGTAGTCTTTATCAAGATTACTTCATTAATTTTGACAATTTTTCAAAAACACATACACATTTTACTGAAATAATGTCTTTATTTCATATCTTGACATAGGTTTCCTAATAGAAAATAATCCCTAGTAGCATATTAGTTACCTTACCTTACGTTAAGAGAAACATGTAATCATAAGTTTTCTTTGTACACGTGTTTACCAAGCACACAATAAAGATTTCTCCCACTTGTGCATGGCACAACATCATACATGTAGTCAAACAACACGACATTCGTTTGTTTATATGGACAATATGATAGTGTCACAAATATTAGCGTTACAAGTAGATATTGAACCACTTTGTTTAATAAGAAAAGTGCACATGCAACGACTATCCTTGAAACCATGAGTGTCTATAATTGGAAAATTATGCATTATCTCAAGACATTCAAGAAATAATCTGGGTTACTAACAAGATAATAAACCTTGTAGCTCCCACTGAATTAGACAACATTACATTAATGTCTTGTTCAGAAATAAATCATGATGCTCCCACTGGATTTGACAACATTGTAAGTGTTCCATAACCAGTGAAAACAAATAGTGATCTATTTATTTTCCAACTTTTTTTGAAATCTTAATTAGTAGCAATGTACTTGGATTTCAAAATTTATACTATGTAGATGAGGGACTATCCATCAATGCTATTTATTAACTTAAAAAAAATTGGCATTGGCAATTCCTCCCTTAATTTTGGATTAAGACAAACAACTAGATGCAATTATCCCTATTTTTGGTCTTTACCGACTTTTTGGCGGATATTATTGGTATTACCTATCAAGAACTCATAAAGCATCTACATTAAATTTACATTTGATACTTTAAGAATATGTTCTCATATTATGCGCTAAATGGCTTATATGTTTTCAAAGTATCACCACCGAATAAGAGTGATGAAATCTTTTATGAAAACAAAGTTAAGCAATCTACCTTAAACATTTAGTATTCTAATGAGTTTGATTACAACATGCAGTGACAATTCTAATTCTAATATAACTTTTCGGAGCAAGAAAGATGATAGGAATGAGTCTCCCTATTCCTTACAAGTAAAGGAGTCTCGGTTTGACTTCTTCAAGGAAGAAACAAACCATCGTTTACGGTTTTATCGTTGCATTAATACTAATAATAGAATCGCAAAAATTCAATTTTTAGATTTCTCGATAAAACTCCATATAGAAAAAAACTACATATGTTTAAACAAAACTTTTTAAACAATAAATTCTCTAAAGGCTAGGATCCCAACTTTTACATACCACCATCACATCAGTTGATCTCTAGCAATGGTGTATTCAAAAGGATAATTGACGATCAATTATTGCCCACTGGTAGCAATCCTTAGAACATTACGACTTACTTTTATTACAATAATATACTATAAGCATGTTTCATTCCAACTATCACTCGAGTTTAAGGTCTCACCACAAAACGCGATTAAGTCTACTAATCAAAAACTGTGAATATGTGTTAGCCTCAAAAAGGAGATCGAACAAGGAAGTTCGTTTCATTAAATATATTATGTCTCGTTCATTCATTAAATTAATGATCGATGTAATAGGCTAGACGGGTAAACAGGCTCTTTGTGTAATCTAATCGGTCACGTATATCGGGCGAAAGCCCAAGTAATCCCAAGCCCGACCCGTAGAAACACCAAGGCATGAAAGCCTCTTAGTTTTAACTATAAATACCCCTCTCCAAGGATGGAGAGGGTGTTGGTCTCATTTGTTTTGACACACTTGTGTAATCAACCACTCTCTTATTTTCTCTCTTTATTTCTCTCTTTAACTTCTCTCTACATTTTTTCATTTTTTCTCTTTTCTATTTTTCTTGTGTCAATGGTGAAGTGAAAGTGATATTGGTTACTGACATTTGGTATCACTCGCCACGGGTGGGTTTGGTGTCTTTGTTGTTGTGGACTTATTCGAGCTTATTGGATTTGGCTTATTGGTTTTTTTTTCTTCTACTCGACCTCTTTAATAGTTTTGTTCTTTAAGATTTTTTTTACGAAAATTTCTTTATAACATTTTGAGTTTGGGTTTACTGTTTATAAAAAAAAATTAGGTTTATTAATTTTGTCTACACAACTTGGTTATGTAAGGGTGTATTTTTTTAGTTTGACAAAAAAAAGACACCAAGTTTTGTTAACTGTGAGTTTCTCTTTTCACGTCATTTTTTTGTTCTTTGTAACTTATTGTTAAAAACGTTTTCGTGGATTATTTGCGAAGTCATAGCTTATTTATAAGCTATTTTGGTCACGGCTTGAAACAAACTAGGCTGAACACAAGAGAAGAAGAAGACGTGTTCTAAGTGTTTGATATTTTGTCTCACCGATCTAGACAACCGAACAAAAGCACCGATCTAGTTGTGAACCGAACGAGTCCAAGGCAGACCCGATCTAGTTCAATCTTGAAGACCCGAACTAGCAATTTCCAGGCAGACACCGGTCTAGTTATTTCTTCTAGTGCAAAACCGAACTAGTCGAAAGGCTGTTGAGCACCGAACTAGTTTAAATCCTTAAGACCCGAACTAGTCGAAAAGCACTATCAACCGATCTAGTTGACTCTTTGAGGACCCGAACGAGTAAAAACTTTTGAGACCCGATCTAGTTGGTTTTCAAGACGAACCGAACTAGCAAAGCTTTCAAGTGGAACCGATCTAGTGACTTTCAAGAGAACACCGATCTACTCCAAACTTGTTGGAACCGATCTAACAATACGTAAGTCATTTTCGAAATTTTCGAGTTCGAGTGACGTGCAATTCGGGAGATCGTTTAACTTATATCCATCGTATTGTGACATCGTTTAGATTAATGCGGTGTATTTATTTTACACCGACGATAAACGTACGAGTCCACGAGCAAAGAATTAGTTTCGTGTATCATTTTATAACTTTTCAAACAAACATGATATAAAACAGGAGGGAGAACATGTGTTTTTATTAAACTAATTTCGAAATTGACACTTTTGGTCCTTGGATTTAAGACAAATTCACATTCATCCTTTGTATCTTTATTAACACTCATTGTTAAAAGTGTTTTTCACCGTTAGTCCTTACAAGTTATAAATCAATCGTTAGTCCTCCAAAGTGAATCGTTTGTGCACCGTTTGTCCTTACTTGAGTTTTAATCAACCGTTACTCATCTCAAGTTGAAAGTTTGTGCACCGTTCATCATTTTAGCTCACAAATCGTTAACAAAAGTTTAAGTTCTTCAACTACAACAACGATTTCAACATCAATTCTTTATTATTTCACGGTTTTTTTTTGATTTTGTAAAATCCCGTAAAAGATTCCATTTACTTTCACGTTTAAAATATTATATTTGTAAAATCCCCGTTAACTTAATTGATTTCAATCCACAACAACAACACTTTACCTGCTTCAGATCCTTCAAATCATATTCACTTCATAATTTCATAAATGGAAACGAAAGATACTTAATTCTTCGTGTTCTAATTCGTAAGAACAACAAATTAACAAATTTCATGACAAAGCAAAAAGAGTTGCAGGTATCTTTTTTGACAACTTCATTCACAACACCTCAAGCTTCTACTTTCTTTCAAACAAAACGACTTAAAAAAGGAACTCGACGAGTCCTGGCTTCAAACGTGCATTTGCAGACACTCTTTGGTCAAGATATAGATACTTTCACGGGCACAAATGTTCCTATACTGGATCAACTAAAAAGCAACTGACAAAGGAAGAATTTCAAGAATTGGAATCCATGCTTTCTTTTTAAAGTACTCGAGACACAGTTCAGATGTACATCAGTCACGGATGAATTTGGATGATGAATTTATTGTAATACTCACAACTATTTCTCAATACACTCAACGTTGCATTCAAGAATTCCCGTGACACACTATCCAAGCACATGAAATCTGTTAAAAGAGTCGATTGATAAAAAGAGCAAAGCATAAAGAAGAGTATAACAGCTAGGTGAATGAAAGACAAATGCAGACAACAGAGGATAAGGTTATTCGAGTTAAACATTGATGCTAGTGGTTGATACAGAAAGCATGGACCAGCATTAAAAGAGCCAAGATACAAAGCAGCAGATCAGGGGAAAATTTAGAATACACAATGCAAATGAGCAGAAATCAGCAGACCCATATAAGATGAAAAGCCAATGGCTGAGGTACAAACGACAGCTGTAAATCAATGTCTTTGCTATAGGACAACAGCATACTGAGCAACCCGAATTCAATAATGAAGGTGAGGTTGACCAAAATGCTGAACAATGTCATGACACATGTCCTTTGCCTGCTACATTAACTGATAACCAGACAACTGAACTCTCAAATCAATCTCTTGAATCTAAAAATATTCGTCTCAAAAAGACAGTTGCCTAATTTCAAAAAGATTTTTCAAGAATGGAAGCACATTGTGTTAATCTTGATCACAATATCAAAATCACGTTTTAAGAGGGCAACATGGTCTATTTTTGAAAGTAAAAAGTAATAAAGCCAAGGTTAAACATGACATAGATGTAATTGAAACAATAAACATCGAATTGGAACATAAAGTGGCTAAATTACTTAAGGAAAATGAGACTTTGAAAAAGCATTACAAAGAACTTATGAATTCTATCAAGACAAACGAGAGCAGAACATAGACCACACAACTTCTTTGATTGCAAAAAATGATGACTTCAAAGCTCAACTTCAGGAAAAAGGATTTGCAATTGCAGCATTAAAAAATGAGTTAAGGAAATTAACAGAAATAGTGTGAATACTAAGTTTGCAAAATCGTCAATCTTGGGAAACCGACTTTACAACCACGTAGAAACCAATCAGTTGTTAGACAACCGACTGCGTTTAAGTCTGAACGACCTAGAATTTCAAAAGTCAACGGTTTGCCTCCCAAGTTGATGTCAATAACGATTTGTCAAAACCAGTTCACTACTATATTATTTCCTAAGAAAAGAATATGCGTTGCAAAACCTCATCACATGATTGCACCTGGCTCATCGAGTAAATAAGCTCAAATGACATGGTTTATAAACACTACCCAAGGAAGCTAAGAAAAAATACAACAATAAAAGCTGGTAGGAATTCAAAACCTAGTGTGATGCCTTCTGCTAAATCACAAAGCATAGTAAAATGGATAGCAAACCAAAACCTAGGATCAATAACCAAAAGCTAGTAATGGGCCTGCATCTAGAGTAGTTTCCTCACACAAAGACTGGTCCCATAAGCAGTAAAACAAACACTTTAGGAATTCCTAGAAGTTTTTCCCTGACTCTAAACATTATTTGTTTGTTCAACATTTCAGAATGTGTCTTTAAATGCAATCATGATTCTTATGTAACAAAATTCCTGAATGAAGTCCAACTCACGTGCTAAGGTTCCATCCAATAAGACAACAAAAAGATACATACCCGTAGAGCAAATAAGTTTTGCAAAGAAACCAGAAAGACAGATCCCAAAAAGACACAAGTCTTCAATCAAAAAGACTTCCGTTGTCCATGAGAAAACAATGACTCCTAGATCTTGTCTAAGGTGGAAACCGACGAATAAACTTTTCAAGACAGTTGTCTTAAGTAGATTCCCTACAGGAAAGATATTCACCTCACAGCACAACCAAGGTTGACATGATCCCACAAATTTTCAGAATGAAGATATTACAAACCAATATGACCGCGAACAACTCTTGATTAAGTTGTAGTATACTATTAACTTAAGTGCATGTACATCTTCAATCCTAAAAAGGTAAGTACTCATAGATTTGTTGCTGAAAAAGACTGATATCTCAGAAACCAGGGCTTCAAGGAATTCTGATCTGATGAAAAAGCAATGACTTCTGATCATAACAGTTCAACTCGGAATTCACGACCACAGCAATGAACCGTCAAGTTCAAAGCTGGTTCCAAAAGTTGTTCAATCCATCAGACAAGACAGCTACATCACACGATAAGAGTTGAATAACAATTTTCACCACACATAACAATGCTGAGGACAACATGTAATATTCATATAAAAACAAATACAAAAAATAAATTCCAAAAAAAGAAATACAAAAATCAAAAAATGTTTCAAAAAATCTTCTTCTCGACATGTCTCTTTGGAATCGATAATATTTTACATACCAAAATGTTATTAATATCGATACGGACGTGTAAAAATGAGTTCGAACAGGAGTTCCCAAATGCTTTCAAAACATGTCATTTCTAATTTTTTCTTTATGACTTGTAATCACTCTCAGATTGCAACTCGGATCCTAAAACGACAAAGGAAAGTGTACGCATAAGTGCGCTTATCCTTAGCGTTAGAAGAGAAGTCTTCTAACATTTGGTTTTTCAAAAAAGTTGAACACAATTTTTCAAGAATTTCTCAATGACGATTCAAAATCTTTCAAAATTGTGTTCGACACTAAAGGTGAATATAAAGACGATACAAGCCTTTCACCATCATATTGGTTTTCAAAGACAAGTATTCTTCATTGTTGTTATTTTTTAAATGAGTCAATGTTGAGGGGACTTTTCTGAAAAACAATGTATTTAAATTAATTGTTGGATGTACATCAAAACATTATAATTCTTTAGTAGTTCAACACATTATAAAAGGTCTTTAATAACCATCTTACGAAAATACTTACTATTAAATAGATAGATTAATAAAAGAATAAATATGTTGTAAGCAACAATTTTCAAAATTCATCGATGACACATTAATAATCTTCAAAATTGAGAAAATTATGTGCACAGCAATGCTTAATCCTCAATTTTATTTTCATGTACAACCTTGGATAATCATTGTTTTTTGGTGTCAAACATATGTAAAATCGAGGGGGAGCAAGTTAATGTTCCATGTAATTCATGCTAAGTAAAAGTTTTCCCCATGGTATTTCAAGACAAATTTTAATCACAAAGTATTTCAAAAACTAAGTGAATTAGTATTTAAAATAAGGGGAGAAATGTATTTAAAATGTGATCTTTAAAATAATAAGTGATCTTATCGACTCAAAGTGCTAGATACTCTTCGAAAAAGGTTTTATGGTTACGAAAATCTCATATCCGACAACAATCTTATTTCCATAACATTCTGATCATAATGGTGGTAAGGTTAGGTATTTGTCCTATGATCCAACTAGAACCGGAGGGATCTACCCAAGGACACTCCATAGTTAGAAATAGCAGTCCTTAGGTATGATTGGAGATGAATGTGTATAAGGGAAGAATGCCGACTAAGATTGAGCTAACACTGGAACAATCACAACAAGGTGTTAGTAATGACGTCTTGGTAAGCATTGAAGGGGTTAAAGAATATAAAATAAATGTAGGATAAAAGGGTTGAAAAAGAAGAAGCCCTCACACACTAGCTTAGCCTGACCCGGGTCAATACACATATGCTGTCAGAATCACATGTTGATTGCTGACATTGAAGACGACATCATGGACCCAGTGATGCAATGCACAACCCTTGCCAGCCATTCGGGTTTCTCTCAAAAGAAACTTGTCCTCATTTGTTAACGAGAATACGCACAAGACTTTCTATTGACTTAGCTCACTCCGAGTTAGGTGATATTGAATAGTGCATTCTGCTCCAGCCATCCGATTTACATAAAACCAACACGCACTAATCGAGTCTAGAGCCAAGAGATCGATAATAAAATCTCATTAGGAACACATTTCCATTTCTAACACTTGTTTGAACACCATAAGGAATGTTGTTAACAAGAGTCCTACCAATAATCCATGTGATTGTGCTAAAACATCCGAGGATACTTATTACTCACCATGAAGATGAAAATCCTGTTTGAGCAAGCATCAAAACAAGCTCTTGTAGTGTTGACTTACGGAGATTCTATATGAATCAAACTTGTGTCAAAACTAGAAAAGAAACGATGGTGCGATTCAATGTGAATCAAACTTGTTCCAGTAAATGAATTGACGACTTAATCAGAAAGATAGTAACTATCTGATTCACTCTTACCGTGTTGTCTGCTTTGAGACGTTCTGGTAATGAGAACAAGCAAGCATGGTAAATCTATACATCTGTGTAAAGACGCATAAACTCTTTGACTGGAAACCCTTCAAGAGACTATATGAATCTACCTGATCACAGGTACAATATTTTATTTATACTGTAAAACGGTCCTACGGAACCGGAGGTTAATCTAACCAAATCCGGACGAATGACAAAGCCATATTCGTCCACCCGCTTTATTGCTAACTGTTTTATTTCAGGATACATAAAGATGGAGATGGTGATGCCTCATTCCAGCTGAAGTCGGATTCATTACCACATGCTCATGCTCAAACTACAAAGACATTCTATAAGCATCAAGATTCAAGAATCATGAAAGCTCAAGAATTAAAGACAAAGACTTCCGTACAAACTCTGATATACAAGATCTTCCTTCAAAGATATCAAGTCTATCAAGGGAGATTGTTAGCAAGCTTTCAAGATGATGCAAAGTATGAGCATGTTGGTCAAGACACAAGATCGCAAGGTGGCAAAGACGATCAAGACGGAAGGATAAAGATTTAAAGATCTCGGACGGAAAAGACAAAGTCTAAAGACAATGAGAAAGGCTCAAGATCAAAGATCACAAAGCATGAAGGAACAAGCCTACAACGTAGACAGAGACAAAGATCATAAGAGCTTAACGACAAAAGCAATCTCATTGATCTCACGAAGGATTGTCACAATGAACTCACTTCGGGGGAGATTGTTAGCCTCAAAATATTGTGTCGAACAATGGAAGTTCGTTCATAACTATATTAGGTCTCGGTCACTAAATTAATATACGTTGTAATAGGCTAGATGGGTAAACGGGCTCTTATTTGTAATCTAATCAATCACGTGTATCGGGCGAAAGCCCAAGTAAACTTGAGCCTGACCCGTAGAATTACTAAAGGCATGCAAGCCTTTTAGTCTTAACTATAAATACCCCTCTCCAAGGATGGAGAGGGTGTTGGTTCATTTGTAACTTTTCATTTGCAAGTAATCCTTCCATTTTCTCTCATTCTCTCTCTCTAAAATTCTTCTCATCTCCTAATCTCAATTACTTGTTCTTGATATGAAGTGAAGTGATTTATTGGTTACCGACAGTCCTCGAAATCACGTACGATAGGAATATCACTTAACGTCGGTTCATTCGCCTTTATGTTCATTAACGTCTTTGTCTTCCTAACATTACATTCTCCTTGAACACAGTGTACCTTACCTTCTTCTAAAGGTATCCTAACTATCTTTTCATGACACACGATCACAGCCTTTTGGTTTGACAACCAATCCATTCCTACTATCACATCAAAACTTCCTTGTCTTAATGGTATCAAGTCTATAGGGAATATTGAATCTCCTAGCTCTAGTCTATAGCCATGTAAAATTCTATCAACTTCTTCCTTCCTACCATTAGCTACCTCTATTACATACCCAGGGTTTGCAATACTAGGTTTCTCATTTAATAAGGGCGCAAATTTAGTAGATATAAAACTAAAATCAACACCAGAATAAAAAAACATAGTAGCGTAGAGATTATTTAAGGAATACGTACCAGTCACTACATTAGGATCCTGAAGAGCATCAACAGCATTCATATTGAAAGCCCTTCCCCTAGCTCGGTTCTCATTGCCTCGGGTGTTCCTATTCCCTTCCAACGCTAGCTGATTTACAGATTGAGTACGTCCTTGGTTCCACTTAGGATAATTTGGACGTAAGTGATCTAAACTTCCACACTCATAACAAGCTCTTTGCCCATCTCTTGGCCTAACTGTTCGTATCGGCTCTTCATGCCTAACCGGTGTTCTACAGTCTCTGTAAGATAAAAACGATTTTTAAAAAATCAAATTTTTAGTTTTTGTCATTCTATGTAGCCATGATAAACGATCGTTAGTCTAATAGGACTAAACGTGTTTGCAATGACTATAAACCTAACAATCGTTAGTATTACTGCTCCAGCAGAGTCAAGCAGGACACCGCTATCACACAAGGTACAAATCACCAGGTTTAGTGATTTAATAGGAAAAAAAGATGGCTACACAGAACGGTAAAAATAGACAAGTTAGATGACTTTTTAAGTTATTAACCCAATAAATTAAAACATTCTTTTTATAAACATGTATTAATCCATGCTCACTGAGGAGAGGTTAGCAACACTTCTTTCATTGCTCTAATTCTAAAGGTTCCTAACCCTATGGTGCTCAGCGATTTTCGCCGTATTAGTCTAATCGGAGCTCAATATAAAATCATCGCTAAAGTTATGGCGAATCGCTTAGCTCGGGTTATTGATTCAGTTATTAGTCAGGAGCAATCCGCTTTCATTAAGCATCGCCAAATCCTAGATGGTCCTTTGATGGTCAATGAAGTGATTAAATGGTGTAATCGGAAAAAGGCTAAACTTATGGTTTTCAAAATAGATTTCGAGAAAGCCTTTGACTCCGTCTCTTGGGATTTCTTGTTTTAGGTCATGCACTTTATGGGCTTTAGCGAGAAATGGATGAAATGAATTTCGAGTTGTTTATACTCAGCTACGTCCTCGATCCTGATTCAAGGGAGTCCTCTCCGTGGGAATTTAATATTTATCCGTAGGCTTTCGTATCAGGATTCCCTTTATCCCCTTTTACTATTCATATAGCTATGGAGGTCTTCATGTAGCTGTGAGATGCTATGGTTGTGGTTTATATCGGTGGTCTAAGGTTAACTTACTTGACTCTCTCTCATCTTTTTTCTTTCAGGTGATGTGCTTTGTTTATAGGTGAATGGTGCGACGCATAACATCAAACGTGATGGTATCCATTATGGAATTGCTATTTCCACCGGTTTTTGGTTTAAAGATCAACTTTCACAAATCCAATCTTTTTGGTGTTGGAGTCCCGTTCGAAGAGGTCGACCACTTTGCTTTGACCACTGGTTGCAACACTAGACAAACTCCTTTCTCATATTTGGGATTACCTATTGACTGTAATATGGCTAAAACTAAGAGTTGGGATCCTATCTTTAAAAAGTTCTCTAAGCGCTTATCTAAATGGAAATCTTTGCTTCTTTCCATTGAAGGTAGATCTACTCTTATTTCTTCGGTATTGGGATCCATTGGTACATACTACCTCTCTCTTTTTCCTATGCCCGTCACTGTTAATAATAAGCTAGAATCTATTAGATCTAACTTTTTTTGGGGAAGTAATGATAATACCAAAAAGATATCATGGATCTCATGGAAATTAGTTCTAGCTTCTAAAGAAAAAGGGGGTCTTGGTATTGGCAGCCTTTACTCTTTGAACCATGCTCTAATTCAAAAATGGCAATGGCATTTTTTTAACAACCCTCAATCCCTTTGGGTTCAATTGATTAAATCTATTCATGGTGATACTGAAGACGCTTCTTTGTTTTTTAGTCATGTTCGTAATCAAGGAGTTTGGGGTAGAATAGTCGGGTCCATAAATACCATGCATGAGAAAGGGTTCATTCCTCATTCTTTCCTTTAAAGATGTGTTAACAATGGCACCTCGACGAAGTTTTGGTCTGAAACATAGGTGGGAAATTCTCCTCTTAAATATCAGTTTCCTTGCCTTTTATGTCTAGCTTTGAATAAAGAATGCATGATCCGTGATTATTGGAATAATGGGTGGGCTATGGATTAGTCTCGCCCGATTACGACTAGCATAAATGCTAACCATCTCATTACCCTCTATAATCAGTTGGCCACTTGCTTGCTAAATGATTTTGAGGATACATGGATTTGGTATTTAGGGACGTCAACCTTCACGGTTAAAAGCACTCGTAAGCAAATTGATCAATGCTCTCTTCCTAATGGCGGCTTTGAAACAAGGTGGAATTGTTTTCTCCCCTAAAAAGATTAACAATTACATCTGGATAGTTCTTCGAGACCGCCTTCCAACTAGGTGGAATCTTAGTCAGAAAGGGATCGATATGGATTCGCTTTCTTGTCCGATTTGTGACTCTGGTATTGAATTCCAAACAAATCACTCTTTGTGGTTCTGCTCTTTCGCTACAACAGTTTGGTAACGGGTTTTTGTATGGTTGGACTTACTTTATCCTAATCCTTCTAACCTTCAGGACCTATACATTTGGCTCTATGACATGCGCATTTCGTCTTCTCGGAAATCTATCTTGGAAGTTATATGCGGAGTTGTTCTTTGGTCTTTGTGGAATTTCGTAACAAGATGATCTTTGGTACTTCTCAGCCTAGGCGTAGTACTTTATTTGACAAGATTTTAGATTGTTCTTATAGGTGTTATTCTTCTAGGAACAAATTGTCTTCCATTTCATGGAACAATTGGCTTCAAAACCCTTTAGTGGTTTCTACCTTGTAATCATTTTTCTAGCTTCTTGTTGTTGGGATTTTATAACTAGGTTAACCAAGTAACTACGAGTACGCAGCGGATGGATCTAGTTTTAGCATTATGATTAACACATGATAAAGTAGAAGTTTACTTACCTCTTGATCTTGAAATCAAAGTGGTTAAATTGCCACCTCTACGGGTGCTCACACAACACGGATCGAACAAGTTGTCCGAACTCAATGTTAGTCGTAACTTTCACCGTGCTCAAACACAATGTGTATGCTTTATATACTTGAACCGAACAACTCTTGTATCTCGAACCGAAAACCAATTTGAATCCCAAAGGGATACGTCCGAATTAGTATGAAAAGGAAAAAGGACCAGTAGCTTTATAATTAGCTATATTGCATGCAAAGTGAATTGTATCAAATAGTATGCACACGTAATGGCATGCAAGGAATATAATATGTGGTTTCTATCTATTGTCAAGCATAAGAATAAGAAAGCAAAGTTTGAGATGTGGTATTTTTCTTGGCGTGTGTTTTTGTAACATACGAATGATTTGCGTATCGAATCATTATGAGGGATAGGGATATGTGTATTTATACTATCCAAACCCTAGTTGTAGATAAACTAAGAAACCATCAAGTCCTTAGTTGATCACAATTCATAATACTTATCACCAATCAATACCAAAATTTAATCCCAAAAATATTACAAAATCCCTTCTAGAATCCTCTAAAAAGTCTGCCACTTTTGGGAAGTCCTAAAGGTTTCGGTTTTGTCACTTTTAGTCCCTCCGATTCACATTTAAATTGTTGTTAAGTAAGTTATAAAATATAACGGTAACTAACGGTTATTTAAATTATTACGTGAAGCATATTAAACCTTTAATAATAAGTAAATATATATTAAAGGTTTAATAAACGTACTCTTCGTGTCTTAACGTGTGTGCCCCCAATAGGCTCACGTATTTCTAATCGTATAACATGCGGAACCAACTACCATATTCCAACAGCTCCCACTTGGGAGTTGGAGTAGCAGTCTGCCTTTATACCAACAATAGAAACGTCTAGCAACACTCTATTTTCATAAATCAGAAATACTTGAGATAAAGTTTCAAGAACAATCTCAGCTTTAATGGTTATGAATTACTTACTAACATCATTCCTTTGTTATAGATACCGTTAAACCATAGATATGGATCATAACTCATTCCATATAGTTTAACTATTTAGTTTCTCGTTATAGAAGTTAATTCAAATATACCAAATGTAATTATGAATCATCTTAAATTACCCTTTGGGTACAGCCATGCAATTATCTGATTAATTCTGGAGAGGCGTCATGGTATCATTATGTAATTAAACAATTGGAGGAACAAATTCTTTATTGACTACAAGTGTTGTGGATGCCGCTTCACATCACTTCTAAGAATAGCCTTTATAACTACCATTTTCAGGTTAGCGTTTGACTTATAATTAAAAAATAATATCCACACATACAGAACTTATTTGTATCTCAAGTCTAAGGATGACTTATTTAACCATTTTCGACATCTTACTCATGAGAAGGATCCAAAAGTAAATGTATGAAAGTTGGGGTGTCCAATATGCATCCCTTGTGAATAACATATGAGTTTGGCGGGAACAATCCGTATAGTTAAAAATTATAACCAACACTCATATTTGCCTTATGTAACAATATTCTTATATTGTTAACCGACAATGGACATATTTAGAATGATAAATATCATTCAAGGATTAATCATGCAAATATAGGATAACAATTATTATATGTATGAATAACAAATACCACGTATCTTTCCATCTTCTGATAGTGTACAAATTGTCTTATCAATCCCAAAGTATCCAATACTAAAACAGATATGCATTGAGACTATTTAGAAGCTTGAAGTCCCATGTTTTCACCATTCTCAACTCTTTCTTTACAAGATAACTAAATAGTCATCTAAGTAAACTTTCTGAATACTTGTTTCAAATTCACAAATTGTGAAGAATTTGAATGATATGATGAGTGTGGTATGTATATTTGCATACTATTGCAAGTATCATAGTATGGAAATGTGACAGCTATCCTTTAAGGGTAGTTGAAGTCAACAACATACCTATCTCATACCAGTCATCTTTATAGTTTCTTAAAATGTAAAGTATTCTTATTCTTTATTGAGTGTGCAAACAAGATTCTCTAGCATAGCCGCATATCTAGTTAGTAGATTTATCATAAAAGATGAAATCCTACTTTAACTAGGATTGATTATTCTCTAGCATCAGTGTACACAAACAACATTATGCCTTATAATTCGTAAACATTTGTTTTAACAGTCATCTAAATCACTCTCAATTAGATATTAACACTCTTAACTAGATATTGTTGTTGTTAGCTCATATTGCTCTCGTGCAAAAGTAACAACAAGTCTCATACATAATATAAGATATATATACATAATGAATCCTTTAGGTAACAAATTATGGTTTGATTTATATATAAATTATCTCGAGTGGAATCTACCATTTAGACTTGCGTCAATGTATATGTGATTGTGTTAGGACTTAATTCCGCATATGGTCTCTATTACAATAAAACATATATTCCAGGGTCGTTTGTTTATTTTCCTAAATCCCCATATGAGTTTCATTCCAATCTCAAGGCTTATATTACTAGCTTTGATGGATGAGGCTTTCTAGGATGAGCATGGGTAACGAAAAATGATACTCGGTATCAGAACGTACCGGTACCGGTTCTCTTTACCGTTTATAGGTACGGTACCAGAAAGTCACTCAAAAAAATCCAGTACCACTAAAAATGGTACGGTATCAAAACGGGAATTCCCGAGTTTGGTATCGAAATACAAAGAGGCTAAATGGTGACCCGATACTGTATATGTTCCCATTCGATTAATATGGACCTAGAATTGGTAAATGAACATGTCGTCGCAGAAGTCACAATTTTTGTTTTAAGAAATTTTTATCTGATTGATATAAAAAAGTAAATTTTTATATCCATTAATTCATTATTCTATCTCCATCACTTGATATGGGGGATTGAGGAATTTTGTTCAATAACTTTTAGGGTTCGTTTGCTAGGACGTTATGAAATGTTAAATGAATTAAAATAAAGGCGACGTAAATATGGAATAAATAATGTAATGCAATAAATTCATTGCCGCCTTATTATAATGTTGGTTGGTATGTAGGACGGAATGCAAAACGATAAGAAAAGACTAAATATGTACTATTTTTGGGGTTTTTTTTTTTTGAATAAGAAGTGTATTTAATGTGGTTAGTTAATGGTTGTCTTTTATGTAATTTTGATTACATTACGTACGTAATGAAAAAAAAGAGGGGGCCTCTATGGAATGAAAAGGGTATTTTTTGATGTAATGAGTCATTCATTGTAATAATGCATTACATTGTTATATTATAAAAAAAAGATTTTTTATTTCAAATCGTAATAACCGATTCCATTCCACACTTTCTTAACATCATACCAAACACTACGCTGTGATATCTTACAAAATATACTATAGTTAATGATCTAATTAAGAATCAGCATTTCTCTTCTTTACATGTGTATCATATGGGTACTGCTATAACGAATAGGCTGTTAAAAAATCATGAACTTAACAGAATTACTAGCGTTTAAAAAACGTCTTAAGTTATACTTCGTAACTTGGTAGTGGACGAATAAAGATTGAACTCTAAAGCGAATTTACAGACTAAAAAAGTTAACTTTGAGGTTATCTTTAATACTAAACGGTACTTGTTTCGTTTTAGTACTGGTTTACCCGGTACCGGAACCGGTACTTGTACCGATATGCCCCTCGGTTCCGGGATCGGGACTCCATATTTTGGTCGGGAAAAAATCTGGTACTTCATAAACGGTACCGGTACGGTGTCAAATTGGTACCGTGCTCATCCCTAATGCTTTCATTATGATACACAACATAAGAATTTTAAGGAAAAAATATAGTGCTCCCACTTGATGTCAGGTGTGCTTAGAAGTTATCTTAATTTAATCAAAAATCATATTGTGATTAAACTTAAGATCTCAGCTCCTAGATTCATGATCCAATCCACACTTGGATTCAATTATCTTGTATACTTTATAAAGATTATTTTAAACTCATAACCTTTTGATTACACACCGTCCTCGCAAAGGTAATCATAAAGAAAAGAGTTATAAAACTTAATTGCCATATTGCAAATATAGACTCATAACCCCTTTTGATTACATATCGTCCTCGCAAAGGTAATCATTAAGGAAAGAGTTATGATCCTTAATTCGCCATATGTCAGATTCAAGAAAACTTGTATGATAATTATTTATCTTTATATAATTAACGAGTGTAGAAAGAAGATTTAAATATAGACAATTGATTGCAGTAAAGATATAGAACTTATGTATGACATTTGCTAAATGAATTTAGAAGGTTATGTATTTTGTTCTTGAATATTTTCAAGATCTATAAATGCTCCCACGTACTTTTGTAAGTAGAGATAATTCTCTAAATACTTAGTATTTAAGCAACAATAAATTATTCTTAATTGGGAAATACAAAACACATTTTACAGTTCTCATCTCTAGCTTGTTAATAATATGCTTCATAAGATATTAACAAATTTTAGAACTTTAATCAAGACAAAATGGGATTCATCTAATCCATAAATAGATAATGTCTTGAATACCTTCTAGGTTGGAACTATATTGAGTGTATCCATGACACACACAAATTTCTAACCTTGATATATTTTGGAGGTATATCCATTAAAGTTATCAGAAATCAAACAATGTGAATATAGTTTGTTTTAACACATTAGACATACCATAATAATGTGGTGTTCTATGCGTATTGGAATTGTGAGACTTCATCAGAATTTCTTAGATAACTTAATTCTCTTTGGATCAAATACTTACCAATTGGGTCGAGCCAAATTGCATACTCAGTATTTTAAAACCCAGTGCATGCTATAACGCATATTCCTTTGAATAGTATAGTAACTCTATGTTCATGTGTTTCAAGAAAACAAAACATGTCAAGTATACGTTACAAGTCTTTGAATAATTCAAGGACATCATGTTTATGTGTTAACAAGAAGACATAACAATTTTACTACTTACTTTATGTTATGAGTCATTGATAAAATCAAGAACTTTATAATTATGTCTTAACCATAAAACATAATTATAATAACTAAAGTAGTTATGAACGCAAACTTTTGAGTTCAATAGTAATTTCAAGTTAATTACATACTTCAAAATTATGATTATTATTATTTAACCATAATTATATTGACTAAAGCATGTAGTCAAAATATTGAAGTAGCTTTACATTATATCATGACATGTGAATGTAATAGGGCAACAAACATCTTGTGTGTTTAAGTCCTAGTAAAATTATTAGCTTTCTAACCTTGCGGTCAAGAGATACCAATAATCATATTGTTATATGTTGTTTCTTATACACACTTAAGATTTCTCTCACTTGTGTACGGTACAACATTATTTAAAATACGACAAGCGTTCGATTGTATAAACAATATGATAGCGTCATAGATATTACAAGTAGATTTCAAACCATAACATTTAATAAGGAATTATGTATTATTATTCTATAGATAACATTTCGGAAAACAACATAAAAAAGAAACGTGTTATCTAATACAATGAAATGCAATCTTCCCTAAAAAATGATTGTTCATATTCGAAAAGTAATGAATTATTTCAAAGCAAGCTAGAAATAACATGGGCAACTAACAAGGAATAAATCTTGTAGCTCCCACTGAATTTGACAACATTACATGAATGGATATTCAGTAATAAAACGCAAAGCTCCCACTGGATTTGTCAACATTAAAAGTGTTACATCACCAGTAGAAAGAAAATAGCGATTTATTTACTTTCCTACTTTCTTAGAATGCCTACAAGTAGCAATGTACTTAGGTATTAAACAAAGTATATGAAGTTCTATTTATGTAGATGAGGGACTAGCCATTCATGCTTTCATTAACTTAAACATTTTAGCATGCAATTCCTCCTTATCGGTATTATGCTTTGCCTCTAAGGGTGGTTTTAGCACTATAAAGAATGAAATGATTCCTAGAAAATTTACCTAGAAGACCTCTAGCAATTTTCTTTACTCATTGTGGTTTATTGAGAATTCCTCTAATTAACATTTAAAACTCATACATCGGTTTGACAAGTGCAAGATGTCATTATTTTGGTAGATATAGATGAAATGTACTCTGGTTACACAAAGTAATATATCTTTTAAGATTTCAGAACTTGAAAAAGGGGTAATGAAATATTTAAAGTGAGTTTAAATATAATTGAGGAAAAATTTAATTATAACCCTGTCTTATTCTTGTCAACCAATGAGAGATAGGAGTAAGTCTCACTCTTCTAACCAGGAAAAGAGTATGTTTGTCTTCTAAGAAAACAAACTTTCGTTTATGAATTATGTTGCTATAACACAATTAATCAGAACATAGAAAGTTCAATTTTAGTATTTTCGATAATTAAACTCTTAAATAAGAAGTTAAATTACCCATTTTAATTACATAATAAGACTAAGATCCAACTTGACCTCCCACTTATTACCGGAGGTCTGACCAACGAGTAAACAAGTAGGGCAAGAGGTAAGCGACGAGCGTTAATTGCATTGTTAATGCAACTCTTAGATTTATGAGACACATGACTTTAGTAAATCATATAGTAATGTCATGTACATGTTTTGTCTCATCTTATGCCTCGGGTCCGAGGTCTGACCAAGCATACTCGATTTAAGTCGACCAAAACAAGAACTTGCAAAAATTAACCTTAGGTTTGACCAAAGAGAAAAAAATTGGCATGGGTTGGAATGACCCTAAGGTCTGACCAAAGAGGCCAAGCCAAATGCACGTGTTCTTGGTTGGCTGGCATAGACTTAAAAATTTTATATAGGGTATTCACATAAATGTGTTAAAAGCGTGTACAAAGAGGCATGCAAACAACTTTGTAGCACTTGTAATATTTCTCAATTTCAGGTCATTTTACGACTCCTATTAAATTGTCACTATTTATTATGATCCGATACGCGTTTACTTTTAATTTTGCTTTAGAGCTAAATCGCGTAGACTAGAAATAGCCATTTAATGTAAACGGCCATCAAATAAATTAAGGTCCACATCCACCAAGTAATAAATAATTATAAGAAGATATTATTAAATTTACGTGTTTAATTTTTATTGGTACGTAATAGGGTTTCGTTTGCCAATAAATACATTTGGACATACCTCGGAAATACCTAGACTCAAACCAATACCCACTTTGAAACCTTAAACATAAAAATTAAATCAATTTTGTATATGTGACCCACTAAGGGCCGGTTACACATACAAACACACCTAGAAAATCTCCTAATGATCCTCACTGTTACTTGTCAATCTCTAGTTAATTTACTATGTGTTTAATGTCTCCACTCACACTTTACTCATTAGGATAATAACCAATGAAACACTCCTTGCCCCTTTAGGTCACGGCAACATGCATGTATTAGTACAAATACTTAAGATTTCTAGTATCTAACCAAATCTTGTACAAATATACTCTAATTAAGACATGTACTTGAGTGGATTAAGAAAACAAGGTGTAGTTAACTAGAAACTTCAAAAACCACCTCCTAAGGCATGATTTTGGTTCGGTTTGGGTTGTTTGTGAAACTAGGAGAGTTAACTAGCTCTTTGGCTATAAATATACACTTACACTTAACACTTAACACTCTTACAACTCACACTCACTCAAACCATAATCATATATACTCTCTTCCCTTAGTTCGAGTTTCAAACCGCAAACAAACACCTCCCTTGATCTCATTCGAACCCACAAACATTCTAGTTGTTATACAAGTTTATATAGGAGTTTACATAGAGCTTGGGTTAGGCATTTTACAAAGTATTAATGCTTGGGATTTGGTATTTGATTCGAGTTTTACACTCGTGGAATTGCCACATTTCTCGCTTACCCTTAAACAGGATTGCTAGGACCTTTTAAAGTCACATTCAAACTCATTGTGGCAATTCGTATTATGCGTATTCTTTTTCGTAAATGACTAGCTTTTTGGGTCAAATGTATGTATGTTTATATGCTCACTAGTATTTACCGAACGTTAAAACCCGGGCTTTGCTGCATCTCACTCCGCATCGCTCGCTCAGAAGTATAAGGAGCATGGCATGCGTATTATGAATTTACAATTTGTAGATCAGATAAGCGCGGAGGTTAGGGTGTGGCGCCCTAGTAAGAACATTGGCTAATCGTAGGCATCTCGTAGATGTGATTTTTGAGTTATGCCACAGTATAATTTCCCGGGAGAGATGAGTATATCAGAAGCACTAGATGTTGTCGGTTGCTCGTGAGATAAAAATGTACATACGTAAACTCTTAATGGAAAAAGTAAAACACTACACGCAATGGCTTTGGAGGTATACACGACTTGTGAGAAACAATGTGTTGATGGGGACCACGGATAGTGTATGAGAGGCTAACAAACGAAAGTGACTTAATTGCTAGAGACTATTTTCGAATCCTCTATATGGCGCTAGAGAAACCACCTCTGGACCTCTCACGATCCATCATGCCACGTTCGGGGCACAACCGGCCTAACGACCTATTTAGTGAAGGCTCTATACAACTTATAATTTAAAGCTCCCATGAGCTCGTTATCGACGAGGAGGATAATGTGAAACATGAACTCATGCGAGGAAAAGAACGTCAATGTTTAAGAAAATTGTGGGCCACAAGCGGGCCCAATAAGGCTTGGGAAAAAGCCCCCAACAGGCCCTAAATTAAGGACCCACGAAGTGGTAGATAAGCTGCTTACGAGAGCTATTAAGTTTGACTAGGAGACTCTATTGAAGATCTAGTAATATGGCCCTATATACCCTTCTAAAAATAACTCAAGACGAACCTTAATGGACCTTGGTTACTAGAATTTTAGTAAATAGTTGTTGGGCACCAACGAGCCCAATAAGCTCAAAATAGCTCATCCCGAAGAGCTTATCAATAGTACAAACAGCTTAAGCAAACTTAATTAAGCTTAACGAAATTCATTTGGTCATACCCGGATCACGCTTCACGCTCGCTACTCGCGCTCACAGTAGTAACCAGTATGGTACTACCAGAATACTATGCAATATCTATTCTACAGGAGTAACGAATATGCTCACAGTAAGTGTTCAGTAATGGAGTTCTTCTACCAGTAGTAATGCATCTATAGTAACTACCCAGTACTAATGACATTATATTCTACCAGGTAGTAAACTCATGATGGATACCAGTAGTGAATGACTATATTACCAGAGAAGTAACTATAAAGACCTAAAATTTCTTTTTGTGCTAAACTTTAAAGTACTAATTACAGAGATAATTATGTTCAAAAACTAAAGGGTTTTTATACCGTGTAAATGTTTATAATTTGTGATAAATTGTGAGCTAAAGTTTGTAATATCTAGAAAGTTAAGGGGTATATGTTCGTGATAAAAGTGAATAATAAAGGAGTTAAATAGAAGATTCGTTCGAATGTGTAATACATCTCCGACGGACATTAAAGGTATTATTTACGACTTAATAAATAAGTATATTTATTAAGAAAGTATATCCGTTTTCCCAAGAGCCATCAAACAATTTCAAATACATAAACACGTACACCACCACACAAGTGATAAAATCCTCATACATATTAATCTAGCAAAATTTACTTATAGATCCCTATACATAAGCTGTCTTTAGCTAAACTTGTAGACTATAATACACCTGGTTCACGTATTGTGATCTTAGGTATTTGACAGGTTACGTAGAAGATCAACGCACTTGCGCCATTGATCTATTATCAATTTCTATAGAGGCACGCTCGCGCATCGAAGTGAGTTCATGGCCCATGTTTTACGTGAATCGTTTTTTAATTGATTTTACATCGCGTCTGGGGTCGAGGAACATGCTTTGGATTTTACAAAAATTGGATGCAAGTGTACATCGCTTTTCGTACCAGGATTTACGTATTTGCACATCGAGCCCTTACCATAAGACTGTGCGCGCTCCCTTGTAGTCGTACGATCGCGCTATCTGTTAATTGCATAAGATGGATTCGGGGATTTAACTATTATGTGGGACGCGAATATGTTGATGAGACTAGATCTATTAGGGATTGGACAATCCCCACGTTTCGAGTGACTAGCTATTACACCGGGGATAGACGAACGTATACCATGAGTCGCCTATTTGGGATTGTGTTGCCGTGGTAAGCACATCATTCACGGGTACACTCGTTGGCAAATATACTGTGCATTAACATATGTCGAGCTTCATGATGTCATGGGCTTAGGGAAAACGTATTACTTGATTATTGTGTGTTTGACTCGCTTGAGTGCTTAATGCAAACAACTGGAAATCTTGCGGTTGGATCGCCTACTATTGTTTTACCATAATAACCTATGAATTCACCCACTTTTATGTTGGACGTTTTAAGCATGTTTTCAGGTCCAATAGGCACGTGGTGCAATGTTACATTAAGTGAAGTGTCAATAAGTTGAAGATAGTTGCTATGTAGACTTAATACGTCGCGTTGGGTTCTTATTTACATTTTGGGGCAAATTGTTAATAAACCAAATCTTTATTTAGAATATTGTTGAACATCTGAAGATTCAGAGTGGCTTATGTAATCAAGAAAAAGTTCATTATGTTAATCACAATCTGTATCTTTTTCTGCAACGAGGCACGTTTTGGTAGTCGTTCTTCAAGATTGCTCGGTGCTCTTGAGCCATAAATGTAAGCGATCCTCGGATATTCACAAACATCTACGCTGCGTCAGGTGTCATATTTGTGTGGGTGTCTACAGCACTTATTTTAAAACATTATAGACGCGACATGTGTAGTTAAGGATAGGTTCTGAGTAAGAACTTCAAATCGAGTACGCACAAAGAAGGGAGACTCTCTCTCGTTCAGCGCGAAGATTATTAAAAACCTTGAATAGATCTTGCACTAGAATAATAGGTCCGCCTTAAGCGTCTACTATGAGTTTGTTCTAGTGGTGTGAGCCGTACCAGCGCTCACATAGTTCATGCAATGTCCACAGTTTTTAATTAATCAAGAAAATCAAGTTTCATAGTTTAGTGCTTCTAGGTTATTTTTCTCAAAATTAAGTTTTCCCGAACAAATAGCAGTGTTTCGCAATGAGAAACATGTGATTAGGCATGTTGTAATATGTTTATTAATAGACCAGTTTTTAACATCACTTTCTCTCTAAGTGTTTAGTCCGTATTGCTCTACATATTTAGGCATGTGTATCAAGAGTATATCAAGTAACTCAATCTTATGTCACAGAGCAGTAACTGGGATACGCAAAAGATGGACATTAAATAAAAACAGAAGTAAACTTGTGTGGTTGTCCGAGTTTTCTCATACGAGTGTATTTCCCCAATTTGATAGTAACGTCCATAAGACCCTCACTAGGTTTCATCTGACCAAGATTTCCTCTCCCCACATCATGCAATAAGCTTCCCTCTGCTCATCACTCTATCCGCCCATGGTACAACGTCAACTATAACGTATCTACTATTCTCTCGTTATTTTTCTATTGCTAGAATTTTTTTTAGAGGTGCTTAGATCACCTCATTCCTAAATGAGTGAATTGGCGTATGGTCTTATGGCCGTGGAAAAAAGATAAAACAATAGACAAAACTAAATATTTAAAAAGATTTGCTACAAGAGTTTCACAAAAGATTTTATTGCCATGTTTAAAAATCAAGATCTTTTATTAAATAGTGTGATACACTTTCCTTAAAAACATAACTAAAAAGGAAACAAATATACTAAATTAACAAGTTAATTTTACTTTCCTTTTTAACCTATACTATCCTTTAATAAATATTCAAGATCTAGATCTACATCTTTATTTAATTATAGCAAGGATTTACATATCATTGCCATATTTACAAGAATACATAAATAAAGAAAGTAAACATAGCGGATCTAGCGAAAAAATTAAATCTAGGCGTGTAACTAAGCGTTATATTTAATTTTAAGCGTGTAACCCATATTACTAAAACGAGGTGGCTCGTGATGCCATTGTTGGGATTTTATAACTAGGTTAACCAAGTAACTACGAGTACGCAGCAGATGGATCTAGTTTTAGCATTATGATTAACACATGATAAAGTAAAAGTTTACTTACCTTTTGATCTTGAAAGCAAAGTGGTTAAATTACCACCTCTACGGTTGCTCACACAACTCGTCGAACAAGTATGCAACAATGCTAGTCGTAACTTCACAAGCTCCAAACATAAGATGAGTGTCTCTGCCTTTTTATTTCCCCAGTCTTTTTCCTTAAAATCTATTATTACGTTGGTTTTGTGAATTTTCACGCACTTAAAGTTTTTATTTTGTTCGTTTATGTTACATACTATGGCTTTTTATACTTGACGAACAACTCTTGTATCTCGAGAACGAAAAAACCAATTCGAATCCAAAGGGATACGTGTCCGAATCGTAGTTAGGGAGAAAAAGAAACAGGACAGTAGCTTTATAATTTAGCTATATTTGCATGCAAAATTGAATGTTGAGTCAAAATAGTATGCACACGTAATGGCATGCAAGGAATATAATATGTGGTTTCTTTCTGTTGTCAAGCACAAGAATAAGAAAGCAAAGTTTGAGATGTGATATTTTTCTTGGCGTGTGTTTTTGTAGCAGACGAATGATTTGTGTATCGAATCATTATGAGGGATAGGGATATGTGTATTTATATACCCAAACCTTTTAGTTGTAGTAAAACTAAGAAAATCATCAAGTCCTTAGTTTATCACAATTGATAATTCTTATCACAAATCAATACCAAAATTTAATCCCAAAAATATTCCATAATCCCTTCTAGAATCCTTTAAAAATTTGCCACTTTTGGGAGGTCCTAGAGGTTTCGGTTTTATCACTTTTAGTCCCTTCGGTTCACATTTAAATTGTCGTTAGGTTAGTTATAAAATATAACGGTAAATAATGGCTATTTAAATTATTACATGTTTAGCATTAGTAGGGTACTAAGTGCTTACATGATTGATATACGTGTATATAAATGATATTACGTATATTACTATAAGACTTTTATAATTAAAGCTTACAGATATATCATACCGATCTTTCCGATAAGTAATACTTATATAAGTTATTTTGCCTTTTGCAGTAATCATGTCTTCTGCGACATCTGCTGTTACCTACACTTCCGTCTACACCGACTCTGAGCCCGGCAGAGCCTTCTGTGGAGCCGATGATGAGGAGGTATCTGAGGGAGGCATTCCACGGGTCATCGTATTAGGATACGACGGACTCCCGATACAGCCAGTAGCCCCACCATCACCAGATTACATACCAGGCCCAGAGGATCCACAGACACCGCCAGCTCCTCAGGATGAGGATGAGCGTGAGCCTATGTTCGTACAGGCACATGATCCTGACCACATGCCAGAGCCTATATACCCTGAGTATATACCATTGGAGGAGGAGCACTTAGCTCCGGCCGACTCTGCTATTGTTGTACCTGTTGATGAGCCTGTTTTCCCACCTGAGGGAACAGAGCCTGTTATACCACCACCCTCCACTGACATTACTATTGGGGCTAGGATTACCGTCCGGCCTCAGGCTTCCATATCCCTCCCACCAGAGGCAGAGGTTGAGAGACTTCTAGCCATGACTACTCCATCACCATCACCACCCATCTCACTATCACCACCCTCTGCAGGGGAGCGCCTTGCTAGGTGCATGGCCCTACCTGCACATTCATCACCTTTACTACCATCATCTGGGTGTCCAACCCAAATCCAGACACTTAGGATAGCATTCACTCAGGCTCTCATGAATGCACTTACTGCCGCATTACCATCACCTCTACTACCACCACTACCACCATCTCTATACATACCACCACCTGTTGACCGTAGGGATGATATTCCCGAGTCTGAGCAGCCTCCCTGCAAGAGGTTGTATTTGTCCACCCTAGGCTCCAAATACGAGGTCGGGGAGAGTTCCACTGCTAGACCTACCAGAGGTCGAGGGATAGATTATGGATTTGTCAGCACGGTAGATGCTGAAGAGAGGCGACAGGGGATTAGAGATGTTGGGTATGGGATTAGGGATACTTGGGTAGGTCCGACAGAGGCAGTTCCTGAGATAGCACCTATGACCGTGGGAGAGGTCAATACTAGGGTCACAGAGCTTGCTGAGCTCCAT
>BQNB010063157.1:0-35793 GCA_026074375.1 Tanacetum coccineum
TGTTCATTTCAAATTTTGAATGAGTTTGAGGTATTTTAGAGTATTTCCATTTTTTTTGTTCACGCATAGTGATAATGGAAATGAGTGGCGTGCTTGCATGCACTGCTACGTCAATATGTGGATAATTATGTGTCGGATTATTGTGGAAAGTATAGCCTAATGGAAGTGAATTAGGCTCGTGAAATATGAGAGTTATTAAGGAACTTTCTAAATATAGAAAGTATTTTGGGGAAATGAAAGTTAGTATGTAGTTTTCATGTAAACAGGTTTACTAATTTTACATAGGTTTTTATAGGAAACTAAGGTAATGTAGATAAGGATATAATTAATAGATAGATAAATATATATATATATATATATATATATATATATATAATAATAATAATAATAAATATTTTTATAGGGGGTCCGGTTTTGGTTTAAAAGAAAAAAAGTATTTTTTTACTAAACTAAATTTGTATTGGACTAGGACTTGTTAGGATATAGATTTAAAACCCAAACCCAAACTTGGCCCATTCCTTTTTCCCCTCTTCTTTTTGTCGTACGAATTGATCCCCAAAAACCCTAAGAAGACAAAAATTATCTTTGAATCAAGAACTAGGTGGTGAATTGTGAAAGATTTAGCAAGGTTTTAGGTATGATCATTAATCTTCTTTCTTGTTATTCTTTTTAAATCATGTAACACTTATGATGGTGGATCATAGGGTTTTATAAAATACATAATATTAATGATATTTAATGATGCTAGAGTGATTAGGGCTTGATTAGGGTCATGTTCATGCAATTGGTTAGGTTAGATTTGCATTAAAACTTGATTTAGGGTTGAGCAGAATTTGGGGTCGTGTTCAACGACTGATATCTAGATGATAAAAACGTGTATTGATATGTTTCTTGAGTCTATGAATAAGCCAAAAGAGTCTACTTTCCATAATATCCGGTCTCGAAGGTTTTTAAGGTCAGGAAGTCATTCAAATAATCTCTGCAACAAAAGTGGTCAAAACAGTAAATACGGGTCAGAATTAGGTCATGTTTGTGAGGGTGGGAAGGTAAAACCCTAACTTAAAACTGGAATTAAGCTTAGTCCTTCTACAATAGTTAAGTTCCATATGTCTATTGATAATCTCATGAAAGTTAGCCTCTGAAAGAATGTTATTTTTTTTTTTTTGTGGTATAATGGGGGGTTTTTTAGTTTAGAGTGATATATTTTGGTGGGAATACAGTTCTGACTTTAGGACAGTTTTGATGTTTGATTTTAATTGAGCTAGTTACACAATTTGTAAGTATTACTGGAATCACAAGGTAGTTAATATACTCATAAATGGACATGGGTTATTTTTGGTATAAATTATGAAGGTCATTAAGTAACGGTTTTGAGTAAGTAAAGAGACACTACACTAAAATTCTGCATTTTTGAATAAATTGTAGTTGACTAGTGTAATGTGTTAATGAAGTGGTTAAGGTTGGGCATGGTGTCGGGGTGACCCATGATGGTTAATCAAACCCTTAGACATCCATCATATGAGTGTTACATGGACTTGAGCTTTTAGCTTGGTCGCGTGTAACACGTTTGTGTTTGTATTGTGTAGCTTGTGTTGATATTATTTGGAAGCTGCTTGAGCATCAGGTGAGTTTCATAGTCCCTCTTTTACATTGCTTTTAAATTGGGATGGAAATGATGCAAATGGATTTGAAACGTTCTAATTACTGTAATTGTGTGTCTTTATTTTGAAAGTGTATGGACTTTACTTGGCTATTGTATGTTACGTGCTAAATGCTTATGTGTATCTGGATAGGGGTAACGTTCCTACCCATTTGTTGTGATATCGGGATCGAGGGTAACGCTCCTACCTATGTGAAGTGACGGTTTTAATGGATCGGGGGTAACGTTCCTACCTAATTGTTGATATTTGTTGGATCGTGGGACACGTTCCTTTCCCATGCTTGTTTTGGTTACAATAATTGTTTATAAGCTTTGATTTTCGTGTCTTAAACCTATGACTCTCACCAACCTTTGTGTTAACGTTTTAAGCATCATTTCCAGGTATTCATCTTGAGGATGTTGAAGTTAGGAAGAGTGGCTAGTGAGACCGTAGGCTTGCATGCAGAATCATTCTCTTAGAGATTTTATTTATGTCATTTGAATTGTTTGATACTTGGATGTTTGTTGATTTTGTTTAGACTATTGGATTATTTTTCCTTGTGGTATGACTTTTCCATCATAAAGCAAGACTCCTTTATCTTGTGTTGGGTATTGTCATGACACATAGTGTCCCATTTGATTATCCTTTTCCTTAGTTCTCTCTATTGTTGACACTATTATGTTGTGATGATATCCATGATGTTGCGCCTCATGTTTCCGTCTAGTCAGGGTGTGACAATTATCATGGGGATGCAATAAGCAAGGGGGAGCTAGGAGCTATGTGGTTTAATAGCATGGATTTAGTTTAACCATAATGATAGAAGACTTTACTAGGATGATGCAAGCTCACCTTTATAGGAAGATAGGATTGGGGATTGTCAAATATGATGAAGTGTTTATTCATACTCTAAATACTTCACCTCATCCACTTCAAAATCACCCTAAACCTTAAGGTCATCCTCTCATATCTTCAACTTATATATTTGAAGTACCTACTTTCTTTTCATGCCTTCTTCTCATCTATCACGACATCCTCTAAATTATCCAAGAAACACAAAATTACCTCAACCGTATTTCTTATGTTTTCTTCTCATTCCTCCAACCAATATACTTGGATCACCTATCTTTTCCTCATTCCTTTAACCTATACACTCAAAGTACCTACCTTATTCTCTTGCCTACTCTCTCATGACCTTTTCTAAACTATCCAAGAAACACATAATCACCTTTACTTTTATTTCTCATATCTCCTCCTCATACCTCAAACCTATATACTCGGAGCACCCACCCTCTTCTCATTCCTCCTGGAGCACGTACCCTCTTATCATGTATTCTTCTCAAACCTCCAACGTATATGCTCTAACCATTATCTACATAATATCTTTTTGGTTCGACAAAAGGGGGAGAAAGATGTGTAAACGAGTAACTTTTAAACTTTACTATGTGTTATAGTTCACATAGTTTGTCATCATCAAAAAGGGGGAGATTGTTAGTGCAAATATTATGATATTTAATCTATACGATCTCTTTATGTTTTCGTAATGACAAATACGTGACTTGTAATACGTAACATAAAGTGCTTAAGTTACTCGTAATCACAAATCATCAATGCATACATGCATCAACATCTCTATACGTTTCAAGTATGCATCAAGACGGACATTGGTTTACACCCGACGTAAATCACATATGGTATGTACAAACAAGCATTAAACTTGTAGGATGATTAAAGAAATAAGTTTTTGTCTTAAACTTTACGTTTTTATAAATGTAACAAAATAACTTTTTCAAAACTTAATTAGACAAATTATTTTTGAATTATAAAGAAATGTTTTATGTTGTAATTATTTTAAAATTTAAAATCTGGTTCTTCCCCCCCCCCCCCCCAAACATGTTACACTTTTACCAGACAAGTTTGTCACCACAAAAAGACAAAATCAGGAGCGTCTGTCGGGGCGGTCCCTTAAATAGGCCAGCGGCCCCCTTAAATACCGATGGCCCCCTAATATATTTGAGACCGCCATTTCCTGACAGGCTATTTTTCAGCTCCTATAAATAGTGGGTCACCTCCAACTATTTTCACAACCCTTTTGTACAATTTTCTTTTAGTTCTTTCTCTCTCTAGATCTTACTAAATCTCTCTAAATCTTTGATCATTCAACTTGGTTAATCTTATGTAAATGTGATCAAATCTTCTATCCTTTCCTCTTTTCCTCAAGTGCAAGAGAAGAACTTCGGTCATCTTCACGATCCGAAGTTATGTAGTCTAGTTAGTCCATTTGTAACATTTGTTACATATAAATTGAGTCCATGTCTTCCAATCTTTAGTATTGTGTAGATTTGAATGTTTACATTCGGAAGGGTTGATTGTGGGTTGGTTAGTATTTTAGGCCTTAAAATACATTAGTGTAGTGGTAGATTGGTTCTAGCTAAGATTAGGACTCGACATTTAGCTTAGTTTTGAAAAATATTATAAGTGACGCGGTTTATGTGTTTAGTCCATAAAACACAAAGTTTGTTATATTGGGCCATAAAACATAACAGGTTTGGTTGTACCCGAAGAAGGACTCGACATCTAGCTTAGTGTCAGAAAATAATGTAAGCATTGGTATAAGGTTTTCTCCGCCGAAAGGGAGATTGTTGATTAGTGAAGTAACTCTCGAGTTGGATACTCGAGGAGTGGAGTAGGGCGAAAAGGAGCTTCGTGACCGAACCACTATAAATCATCGTGTCGGTTTGAGTTTATTTTACCTTTCTCTTTACTTATGTCTTTACATTTATCGCTTTACTTTTACACTTGCATTGTGCTTATGATTGTGTGAATTGTTGTGTATGTTGTGTTAGTCATGGTTGTGTAGCTCTTTGTAGTAAACATTATGAGTGTGGATATATTGGTAGAATATGCGCTAGTAATTGTAAATCCATTTTCGACACTTCTCATATTACGTCAAACTTGATTGGTGATTTGATACAAATGATCTAGTCTGAAAACCTCTTCTGGAGGCAGTCCCTTTAAATAGGGCGGCTCCCTGATGTACTAGTGGCCCCCATATATTTATAGGTCCTCCAACAGAGAGTGATATAATCTTTGATATTAATTTTTTTAAAGAAAACGTATTCACCCCCCCCCCTCTATGGTTTCTATAATTTCTTGTAAGAAATGACTACTATTTTCAACATTAACAAGTTTTAAGGAGAGTGACTCAATCTTAGAATGTGGTTTGGCATAAGATTCACATTCTATGCTAGTTTCCTTATTTTTCTCTAATCGTTCTAATCTTTTCTTAAGATCGCACACCTAAGTCTAGGATTTCATTTTTAGTTTTTAAGAGTTTGTTTTTGTTTATTATCCTAAGACTAATTCTACATAACATGTTGTACTCATTTTGCAAGGACTCACTATCTAAAGATGAGCTACTATATTAGAGAGTGTCGGAAAGTACCTCATTGTTGTCGAGTGCCATGAGAAAAATTTCATCTTTCTTGGAGTCTTCTTATTCTTCACTATCACTCCAACATCCTCCAACAAAGGCCTTTTGGTCGTTAAAGGAGTGTTTAGGACAATTACTTATGAAGTGATTTGGGTCACCACACTTGAAGCACCTTCGCTCCTTTTTTCCCTTCCTTTCTTCCTTTACTTTTTGGAGGTTCTTTTTGTCGTCATAAGGTTGACGGACGAACTTTCCTCTTCTTCTAAAGAATTTCTTAAAGTCTCTTACGGCCATAGCATTTTCTTCATCACTACCCGAACATGACTCCTCTTCGTCACTTGATACTTTCCTTGACTTTAGAGCTAGAGATTCTTACTTTTCCTTTTTAATCTTAGAAGCATCCGAGTCCTTTTCAAGAACTACCTCATAGACCTTTAGGTTACCGATGACTTCATCTAGAGGTAGTGTCGATAAGTCCTTAGATTATCCTATCGCCATCACCTTCGGACGCCATTTAGTAGGAAGAGATCTCAAGATGTAATAATATTATTAAACCTAGCAAATGTGTAATCAATGGTTTCATCATCGGAAATAACAAATTCTTCACATTTTTGAACAAACAAATCTATTTTATTATCCTTAACTTGTTTGTTACCTTGATGAGTAATTATAAGTGAGTTCCAAACATCTCTAGTGGTTTTACACATAAATATTCTTTCATATTCCTTTTTAGGTAAAGCATGGTATAAAACCATTTTAGCCTCATCATTTTTTTTTTAAACATTTTCTTATGGATCTCTTCTAATTTTTCATAAGGAATGACATCTTCCTTACTGGTATCCTTATTTTTAATGGTAGGTTTTTAATCACTATAAACTATAATATGCCAAAGATCAATATCCTTAGACTTCACATAAGTTTCAAATCTATTCTTCCAATATATAAAGCAATTAGCCTAAAAAAGAGGTGGTCTTTGCATAGATTGACCCTCTTTGTAGTTTTCCGAATCCATTATCGTTTAAAGTTTTAAAATACAATATATTTTAAAAACTTTGGTAACCTTGCTTTTGATTCTAATTGTGGAAAACTAGAAGAGGGGGAGGGGGTAAATAGTTTTACCATTTAAAATTAGCTTTACGAAATTTAGTTTGAAATTATGGCGTCTATAGACAACACTTCAGGTCCTGCTCCTCAATGATAAATGACTTCTGGTCACTTCAGATCAGGACTCGGACTTCATCGAATGACTTCTAAGTACTTCTGCTTAGAACTCGATTTTAAAGAAAATAATAGTGTACGCTTCAGTGCGCTTAAACTTCAATAGAAGAGAAATCTTCTTGTTTTTGACCATTCTCATCAACAATTTTTCATATTTTCCCATGCTCGTTCAGTCATCAAGTAGATCAACGTATATTAGCTTGTATTTTAATTCACTTGTTCAATCAAAAATGGCAATCACATATGCAATTTTTGAACATATGCCATTTTTGAAGGGGGAATAGTGAATAAAATGTGATCAATACGGTTTAACTTCGTCTCTCAATATGTATCAAATGGTAAAATGGCTTCTGAACAAAGCAATTTAAGACTTGCACTTCATGTAATGACTCTTGGAAAAATTAGTTCAGGACTCATGTAGAATCCTCCTTCCTTAACACCTTATGTTCCACCAACTAAGAATGATTGGGATTTGATGTTCCAACTAATGTTCGATGAGTACTTTAATCCTCTACCAAGTGTTGTTTCTCTAGTTCATGCAGCTGCTGCTCCAAGACTTGCTGATCCAACCTGTACACCTTAGTCTACTTTCGTTAAAAAAGATGCTCCACGTCACAAGAAACATAGTATCTAATTATTTCTAAAGTTGTTGAAGGACAGTTACAACAAGAACTGTTTGATGATGATCCCTTTCTCAATATTCTTACTTCAGAACCAAGTTCTCAAGAATCATCATCAATTATGCAACCAACCCACCTTTCGATCATATCAGAAAATGGACCAAGCATCATCCCTTAGAAAATGTGATCGGCAATCCTTCTCGACCTGTCTCAACATGTAAACAGCTACAAACCGATGCCATGTGGTGTTTCTTTGATGCATTCCTCACTTCAGTCGAACCCAAGAACTTTAAAGAAGCATTGTTGGAATCTTCATGGATTGATGCAATGCAAGAAGAAATTCACGAGTTTGAACGACTAGATGTTTGGGAGCTCGTATCGTGTCCAGATTTTGTCATGATAATTAAACTGAAGTGGATCTTCAAAGTTAAGCAAGACTAATTTAGAGGGGTACTGAAGAACAAGGCAAGACTCGTAGCTAAGGGATATCGTCAAGAAGAAGGAATTGATTTTGAAGAGTCTTTTGTGCCTGTAGCTTGCATAAAAGCAATCAGAATCTTCGTTGCAAATGCTGCCAATAAGAGAATGACTATGTACGAGATGGATGTCAAGACAACTTTCTTAAACAGCGAGCTATGTGAAGAAGTCTATGTTAGTCAACCAAAGGGCTTCTTAGATCAAGACAATCCTACTTACGTGCACAAGCTGAAGAAAGCCCTTTATAGGTTAAAGCAGGCCCCACGTGCGTGGTATGATATGTTGTCAAGTTTTTTGATGTCTCAAAAGCTCTCTAAAGGTGCTGTCGACCCTACATTATTTACAAGGAAGGAAGGCAAAGATATTCTTATGGTACAAATTTAAGTCGATGATACAATTTTTGCATTTACTAGATCCTCCTAGTCTATGTGATATATTTGCTGATATAACAAGTTCTAAGTTTAAGATGTCGATGATGGGCAAAATGTTATTTTTTCTTGGACTTCAAATTTCTTAAAGTCCTAGAGGCATCTTTATAAGCCAAAAAAAATATGCTTTAGAAATTCTTAAGAAATATGGTATGGATTTTAGTGACTCAGTTAACACCCCTATGGTGGATAAAACCAAACTGGATGAAGATCTACAAGGGAAAACAGTTGACCCTACACATTACTGCGGTATGATCGGATCCATTATGTATCTCACATCTAGTCGACTTGATATTGTATTTGCAGTATTGATGTGTCTCGCGACTACTAGTTTTAAATTTATAACATGATTTACCGAAATAAACTAAGAACACACGGGCAAGTATGACCCTTTCGTATGTAGTTAGTTTGTTGTGGTACGCCGAGGTCGTTCACTAGGATTTGGCTGTTTTCGGTTGAGGAATCTATGTAACAAGTAACACGAAAGTGGTATAATGGTTGTCACGTCCCACAATACCATAAAATTAACAACTACACGAAAATGATAATAATTATGCAAATTCAACAAGAATGAAATCAATAATATTAGAACTACTTGTTTGGAACTAGTATTCATATCAATGGAGTGTTGGAGATTGAGGTAGAACTTAAGCAATAGCAAACAAAATCAAAAGTCATACAATTCCAATCAATGGGTAATATCATGAAATTGTATATATATCACGGTTTAGACTAACGAACCCTTTCAACCTATGAACATTATTTTAAACCAATTCATTACAAGCCGTTTGTTAGAAATATGACTTTACCGATTTGTTTATTAGAGCCCTTTCGACCAATACTCTAGATTAAATCTTTATGAGTTAATTTAACTTGTTTATTCATGGTTGTCAATCATGAAACACCAAACATATATGCGTGCTAATATTTGGAATAAATCACAACAAGAAGTCCTTTTGACCTATAGATCCGGTTATGATTTACCAACAAGTTGTTAAGACACATATCAATTTAAGCAAACTCATAAGCGAAATCATAGTTCTATATTGCAAAGATCCAAACACTCTATATTAATGTTTATATTATCCCAAACAAGTAAAAGAAAACTACTCCATGATTATTCCAACCAAACACAAAGGTAATGGAAGGATTTAGAGCAAAGTATGATTACTAAAGATAATGGAAGGATTTAAAAGTAGATTACCAAAGTATTATTACAATAGGTAATGGAAAGATTTAGAGAAACCTTTAAGCCTCCAATCGACTATATGCTTCGTACCAAGATAGAGAATGGTCCGCAACACCTTCTTTGATGTTCTTGAGCACTACTTTCTGGAAATGGCAGAGGTTTTAAGGTCTTTTGGGACAGATAATGGTGGTGGAAATTCGTCCTTATGGTGTAAGGATAACGTTTGATGGATAGTAGAGAGAATGGCGTTGAGATGTGTGTGAAAATAATGGCCAAGGGATCTATTTATACTAGTAGGACATTTTGAGAAGGACATTTTCCTCGACGATTTTGAAAGCTTTGTTCAGGGTTTTGTAGAGGAATATTCCTCTGTCGTCAAGAATTCCTTGTGTAGGATTATCTAAACCATGATAGGATATTTGGATTATTGTGCCTTTGGTTAGACCATGTCTATAACAAGTGCGAAGAATTTCTTTGATTCAGAGCCAAGCGTCAACGAGAGTTTCGTTACCGAGTTAGTGAAAGTTACGAATTTCATTTAGGAGATGTTTAAACTTTGCGGGAGAAAAGTATCGACTTATAAAAGCTTCTCTCATTTTATTTCACGAAGTGATAGTCCCTTCATCTAATTCTTAGCTTCTCCAGTTAATGAGATAGGAAAAGTCTTCAATTTAACCGTTTCCTCTTGATTTTCACCATATTGGAATAGGTTACTAATCTCAAGAAAATCGGCTATGTGTCAGAGAGGATCGGACCGGATTCGCCCATCAAATTGATTCTCCCGAATCATTTGCATGTGGGTACCCTTGATACGAAAATTATTAGAAATAGGGAGTTGGATTACAGTGGAACTAGGAGTTCGAGCAACAGTCCTAGTGCTTGACCACATGGGTTGGTCATCAGGATCAATAACGGTTATGGGTGGGGAATCAGGTGTATTTTTGACTTTCGTCTCGAACATGTCAATCTTGGACGTTATGACCAAAAGTTCCTTAATGAACGGTTGTTTGGTGTATGGCTCGGGTGATTCAATCTTGAGGGGTACGTTCGGTGTTTTATCAGGTTTAGTTCTCCTTTTGATTTTACGTTTAAGTTCGCGAAACGGACTAGCGAGATGTTTACCCCAAGAACGCGGGTTTAGATAAACCTGGAGCGATTTACAAAACGTCATAGGAAATAAAAATAAAAATAAATAAGAATGAAAATCTTTTTGTATTTTTTTGGGTTAATTGCTTAAAATGTACTATACTTGCCACTTTTTGTCATTGTATGTAGACAACTATTTTTTTTTCATTGTGTCGTTCCACTTTTAAATTCGTGCTATTGTGTGTATTTTGTGACCATTTTACCCTCACTTTTTTTCAAATTTTGAAGGGTAAAATGGTCATTTTACATGCAGAAATAGTCGCGGAATACACACAATAGCACGAATTCAAAAGTTGAGCGACACAATGGCAAAAAAATAGTTGTCTACATACAATGACAAAAAGTGGCAAGTATAATACATTTTTAGGCAATTAACCCTATTTTTTTAGTTGACGTAAACGAAAAATAAACATGACTACTATAAGAAAAATATTACTAGTATTATTTTTACTATTACTATTACTACGAGAAGATTTTAGAAAAATACTAAACGAGTTACGACGAAACATTTTTTAATAGACTCTTTTTTTTAAATAGACTTCTTTTTTTTTAATAACGAAAATATTTATGTCGACAAAGACTACTAAAGAAAACCTTTTATATCTCGACTAATTTACTAAATGTAAAACTATTTTTTTTATATTCTAATTCTTATATTAACTCTAAAAAAACAAGCAGTTAATTCATGAAATCAATTTTTTTTATTTTTTTAGTTCGAGAGTTCCAGCCAGCCAGCCGGCAAGGCAATCCAATCGGGTGGCTATATGGACTTCTAGGGTCAACGAGGGAGGAGCCGGTCGGCTAAATGGCCCGCCGGCCGGCTCCTTTTGCTGTAACAATTTTTTTTCAATTGCACACGAGACGTAATAAACACGAATTAAAATGACAAAATTTAACAAAAACACAATCAAGAAAGCAAATATGAAAGTCACATAACACGAAACAAAACAAGACGGTTTGGTGGGTTGTTTTTGGCGAGCAATAACAAGCACGATTTCAAGAATGATGAAAACAAAGATTCTAAACAAACAAAACACAAACAAATCCCCGTCAACGGTGCCAAAAATTTGATGTGTCTCGCAACTACTAGTTTTAAATTTATAACACGATTTACCACAATAAGCTATGAATACATGGGCAAGTATGACCATTTCGTATGTAGTTAGTTTGTTGTGGTAAGCCAAGGTCGTTCACTAGGATTTAGGTGTTTTCGATTGTAAGGAATCTATGTAACAAGTAACACGAAAGTGGTATAATGGTTGTCACGTCCCACAATACCATATAATTAACAACTACACAAAAATGATGATTATGCGAATTCAACAAGAATGAAATCAATAATATTATAACTACTTGTTTGGAACTAGTATTCATATCAATGGAGTATTGGAGATTCGAGTAAAACTTAAGCAATAGCAAACAAAATCAAAAGTCGTACAATTCCAATCAATGGTTAATATCATGAAATTGTATATATTACGGTTTAGACTAACAAACCCTTTCGACCTATGCACATTATTTTAAACCGATTCATTACAAGCCATTTGTTGGGAATATGACTTTACCGATTTTTTTTATTAGAGCCCTTTCGACCTATACTGTAGATTAAATCTTTATGAGTCAATTTAACTTGTTTATTCATGGCTGTCAATCATGAAATACCAAACATATATGCGCGCTAATATTTGGAACAAATCACAACAAGAAATCCTTTCGACCTATAGATCCGGTTATGATTTACCAACAAGTTGTTAAGACACATATCAATTCAAGCAAACTCATAAGCGAAATCATAATTCTATATTTCAAAGATCCAAACACTCCATGTCAATGTTTACATTATCCCAAATAAGTAAAAGAAAACTACTCCATGATTATTCCAACCAAACACAAAGGTTCAACAATCATATGAAACATAAACATTATGGAAATATAAAAGTAGATTACCAAAGTATGATTACAATAGGTAATGGAAGGATTTAAAGCAACCCTTAAGCCTCCAATCGACTATACGCTTCGTACCAAGCCGAAGAATGATCAACAACACCTTCCTTGATGTTCTTGAGCACTACTTCTAGAATTGGCAGAGGTTTTGAGATCTTTTTGTTAATATCAAATATGTGATACTTTTTAGTGTTAATTCTCCCCTAAAAATACTTGCAATTGCCTTATAAATACTTGAATTTGATACTTTTATGGTTATTTCTTTGTTTTCATGTAAAATGCAAGTATGTGACAAGAAACACGAGAAAAATACATAAAAATGAAGAAGACGCGGATTCTTACAAAGGTTTACGACGTAACGCCTACGATAGTGTTACGTCGTAACATATTCAAGGCAAGACACGTCACCTAGCAAGATTACAGCGTAACCACATGAAAGGTTTACGCCGTAACATCACTATTATTGTAGGATGAGTCATCCTAGTTAGCGTTATGGCGTAACATGGCTAATTAATTATGCCGTAACTTACTTTATGCCTACAACATGGAAAGCCTTGTCAGCACTTTATGGCGTAATACTCTACAAGGTTACGCCGTAACAAATTTGTAATCTATAAATAGAGGCCTCATTCACCCACTTTAGCATCATCCATTCCACCAGAGATCCAAGAGGTGACCAAGGCCTCGAAGGCTCGAAGAATTCCACTAAAATTCCAAGGGAGATCACACTTATATTACTTTTGTATTTAATCGTTCATAAACCGCATCTGTAAGAATTATGAGTTTTTAATCTATGATTACTTTTATTAATTCTTGCATTGTTGTTGCCATGAGCGGCTAAGCACTTCAAGTGCTGGCCTAGTTATGAATTTACTATCATTATAATGTTTGTTTCCTGTTAAATCATAGTTTCGTTGGATACCCTTTTGACTATCGTGTAACACTGGGTTTTGGTAGTATTGTGGGTGGTTTAGACCCTGTTAGTCCTGTTATTAGATTACCAATTGAACGTGGGATTAAGAGTGGTACTGAGATAGGTTTTAAACCCTATCCCTTATGTAAGAACTAATCCTGTTATCGCCTCTATCACTTAATATACTTAAAAAGCACAGGAACTCTTTCAGAGAGGGTTAATAATCTGTCTAAGTTATTAGACTAGTTCTTGGGGATAGTTGAGATTAATCACTATGACCTGGTTTCCCTACCTTCATGACTTTCGGGGGATTCGGGATCGCAGGAATTATAGGGCAGACTAAATATACCTATTCAGGTCTGTCGACTTTAGAAACCACTAATTAAACCATGGTATAACATTGCACAGGAAAACATAAGTTATGATGATAGTAATGAATTGGCTAGGCTAGCACGTTTTTCTCCATGATTACTTCTATCAAATTACTTTCTTGCAGTTTACTATCCTGTTATTTTATAAATCAATCTTGAACTATTTTCAATACGTGACAATTCAAATTAAAACTAATTAAAACTTAGCTCTTGGGACGACCTCGGATTTACCATCTCTACACTACTCACGATCAGGTTCCCTGCCCGTTAGCGCGTTTGTCAAGTGAATCAAGTTTTATAAATTTAAAACTTAGGTTAATATATATTTAAAATAAAATACGCATCAAGTTTTTGGCGTCGCTGCCGGGGAGCTAAAAATTTGTATTAATTTGATTTCTTGTAATTATTTCTATTCTTTCTCTAACTTCTAATAACTGCAGGAGCTATGGCGGGAGTAAACATCAATACTCTCACCATGGAACAATACTTAGCATTGTCACGAGAAAACCAAGCACCGGGCGTGGTTAAACCAGAAATCGAAGGTAATGTTAACTTTGAGATCAAGAGTCAATTCATGCGAGAATTAAGAGAAGAAACCTTCTCCGAGAATAAAAATAAGGATGGCCACGATCATGTTGATCGAGTCCTCAACATTTTAAGTTTATTCAATATTCCCGGGGTGTCACAGGACGCAGTACTCCTACGTGTATTTCCGTTTACTCTTACGCGGACCGCTAAAAGATGGGTGGATAGACTTACTTCAGGAGCTGTCAACACTTGGGACCTCCTTAAAAAGGCTTTTATCCAAAGGTACTGTCCACCATCCAATACTGCTAAAAGACTTGAATACATCCACAACTTCAAGCAGGAATTGATGAATCATTATACCAAGCTTGGGAACGATTTAATGATTTGTTGTATAAGTGCCCAACCCATGACATAAACAGCCATCAAAAGGTAAACATCTTTTATAAAGGTTTGAGCACTATAAATCAACAATTGCTTGACTCACAGGGACCGATTCCTGGGATGACACCAACTCAAGCCCTGATGGCAATACAAACTATGGCTGACCACTCTCAAAAGTGGCATGATGGGACATTAAGCAGGAGCCTTAACAGCAGCAGTACTATTGATGGACTTGCTGCAATAGTAATTAAACTAGATAACTTGGGACACGATATGAAGAAGCTGAAAGAAAATGTCCATGCAATCCAAGTAGGATGTCAAATCTGCGAAGGACCCCACCTCGACAAAGAAAGTCCTCTCAACGAGGAAGTCAAACAGGAGGAAGAGGAAAAATATAGAGAATTTGGTCGCCCAGGTCCATTCAACAGAAGTAATGGAGCAAAATACCGTGTAGGTCCATCGGGATACTAGACTCGTAATGATAATCGACCACCTTATGAAGAGAAGAGACCAAGTCTTGAAGAACTTATGAATAAGCATCTGGAAGAATCAGCATGAAGAAGCATGAAAATGAATGAATGGATTAAGAAAATCCAAGAAAGTGCAAAGGTTAACACTAGAAACCAAAGCGCCTTAATTAAAAACCTAGAAAGCCAAATTGAGCAATTAACCAAGGAACTCCATTCTAGGGCCACCAATGAAATTCCTAGTTCATCTATTGGGCAATGCAAAGTAATCAATGATGATCTTGAAACACAACATAGACCTATCTCTTCTAGAAAGCTTATCAATAAAAAAGTATTAACAACCAAGGACTTACAGTGCCAATTTCCACCTAAGGAGATAAATCTAGGGAATTTCACACCTCCTTGCACTATTGGTAATTTTAACTTTTATGGTATGGTTGATTAGGTGCTAGTATTAATGTAATGCCTAGGAACATATTTAAGTATTTAAAGTTAGCCAACTTAAGGAACACCAATATGCTTGTTGAAATGGCCGATATGACAAAAAATGCACCTTTAGGTATAATTGAAAACATCCTAGTTAGAATTGATAAATTCTTATTTCTTTTAGATTTTGTTTTTTTTGGGTAAAAGGGACAAAAATTATGTCAATATGAGGATTCGAACCTTGGTTGTTTGTTTAGAAAAACAACGCCTCAAACATTAGACTAGGCCAATGTTGTATTTCTTTTAGATTTTGCAATTATCGATAAAACTCCTAATGAGACAATAATTCTAGGCAGGCCTTTCTTAGCAACCATTCATGCGGAAATTGATAGGATCGTTTAAGCTCAGTTTATTTAGAACTTATATCTAGGATTAACAATAACAAAGTTCATAAAATTAATAACAAAGTATTAAAACATAGCGGAATAAGAACAATGTTACTAACAAGGTTTTTCTTCATTATCATACACTCCAAGCCCCCAATTCTATATGATCAGTATAGAACGGTTATCTACAAACTAACAGGGATCAAAGATCCTTAGGGCCAAACCATACACAATAGACGTCTACATCTTTACACTTTGAGATACACACACACGTTTTTTCTGTGCACTCAAAACCACACGCCTGGATATCTCTTTATATAATAGAGATATCTAGGTTTACAATCAAAGAAATCATAAGAGTATAAGGAAACTAAATCTTTTCAAATCATAGTCTTTATCTTTTTCAAACAAGTCTTCAATGTTGATCTTGTTTCCTTCTTTAGCATATCTTGTAGAATCCTCCATCTTTTGTAAAATTCCATAATGTCAAATTAGTCCCTCTTGTTTCATTCTTTTTTTCTTTTGTCTCATCAAAACTATAAATCCTAACAATCTTCCCCTATTTGATGATGACAAAAGAAACAATGTTCTTGCATGAACTTCCCCTGAAGTTAAGAAGTTGAGATCATAGATCTCCATGAATGAAACAAGCTTCCCCTTAATTCTTGATTTCCTTTTAACCATGCCAAGCCACCACACATAATAAGCTGCAAATCATATCTCTGTAATCTTCTTCCCCTTTTTGTCATAATCCAATAGGGGTCTTGTGAAGATAAACAACTTGAATCTTTACAACTACAAATCATATACTACACTACTAACCCAGCCTTCTAATGTCTCAAATTACCCTCCATGACGCATAATAAGAATAATGAATTCAAGACAGTAGAAACTTAAACTAGAAGTAGTAATAAATAACTAGCAGTAGTAATGAAAACTTTTCACCTCAAGTGGTGCATGAACATATCCTAATGGTTAAACACTTTGTTAATAATCTTCCCCTGAAATCAATATGTTTACCATCTCTTGAATCTTCAAATTCTGTTGGCTCTTTGTAATGATTACTGATGGAGAAAACTAGTATAACAAACTTGATGTAGAAAACTTGTGTCTTATGTCTTGTACTATCCACGCGACTCCAAACTCATACCTGTTATGTATAAGTAGACCGTAATCTCTTGACAAAATCCTCAACTATATGAGACGCTGAGCACAACAACATAACTCCTTAAAGTGATAGCAAATGTGAGCATTGAGCACCATAAGAGAAATTACACATTGCTAGATTTTGCAAGTCTTCATCAACACCATATAAAACGAACAAGTTATCTTTAAACATTGTAAGCCGTTTAAGATATGATAAAACATGTACCCAAGTAATTCCACTTCATCGTTGAATAAGTGATAAACAATCATTTGTGTAACCAATTAATTCAAACAATCCAAAAATGATCCATTAAACACTTAAGAACGTTTAAACCAAAATCAGTTTGTTCTATCCAAGATCTTTACCCAGCCGAGAACTACAAACATGTACTATCCGATATCTATTATGCTTAGCAGTTGAAACTTCTTCTAGCAGCTTTAACGCAAACAGTATTAATTTTCCTTTAAGCCCAATACTAGCAGCACTAAGTTTCAACGCGATCACATACCATAAACATTCATGACATCAATGCTAGCAGTAGTATCCCAAGCAATATAAATGTCTTGAACTAGCAGCATTAAAAATTCAGGCAACACTAATCTTCCTTTGGCAGTACTAACAAACACAAGCATTATTAATAAAACTTAGACAAGCAGTAGTAATGAACCTAGGCAGCACTAATACAAAGACTTAGCATCACTAATAATAAGTATTAGCAGCACTAAGATAAACGAGCAGCACTAAGTGGACTTTCAATATCACCGATACCATCACCATAACTTCCAACTCCAACGAACGCTTACCAGGAACATGTATATAAACCCTAACTTGGGTTTTGAAGCTCGCATATGACTAGATCCTTACTAGAATCCATAACGAATAACCTTAACAATAAATCACAATCACAAACCCTAAATAATTAGGATCCACGTCTGATATAAAAAGGCGATACATAAACCCTAAAAGTTAGGAGTTTTACATCATAACTGATTCCAACATCCTTAAAAACCCTTAACCTCTTTTACCTCTAAAAACTTCTTCTCACTAACAACATTAACATCACCATTTGCATGTTTGCAATCAACAACAATATTGGCAGCATGAGTGATTTTTATTGTTTCTTTGTAACCTGCTTCTATTTTTCAACAAGACAACACAACAATCAGATCACTGTTATAACAAACAGCAAGACGGATCCACCACACGATCTGAAACAATCAACAGATTTAGGGTTCTTGAGGCTTTTAATGACGTTGATAACTTCTTCATGATCAAATCACCATGAATCAGAAGCTTTAATCTTGCTGTTATATCTCATTGAACTATCAATGTGATCATAACCTTTTTAGTATCAATAAGCTTTCCTATTGCCGTCTGGACACAATGATCTTTATTGTTGATGACCTGGAAGTCCAAAGATAAGCACTCTTCTGTTCCTTCTAAAAACGACCACCAAAGAACCATTTAAAACCTTTTTCTTGTCGCACGTCCTGATTGGAGAGAGTTTTCTTCATAATCGAATTAGGGTTTTGTGTCTTCTAAATCTTGTCTTGATTGTAGCAATATTAACCAAAAGAACCCTAATTGAATTACGAACCAAGAACTTAAAATCCTTTAAAAATCATACCTTTCTGTTTTACCAAATTAGGGTTTGGTAAAAACCCTAATTCACCGAATTTGATAGTTTACCGAAAAAGAAAACTGAAAATTAATACTTCTTTACCTTTTTAAATTTGATTGAAAAACCATGTAAAATCCTAGATCAAGAGCCCCGTAGCTTTGATACCACCTGTTAGGATCGTTTAAGCGCAATTTGTTTAGAACTTATATATAGGATTAACAATAAAAAAGTTCATAAGATTAATAACAAAGTATTAAACATAACAGAATAAGAACAATGCTACTAACAAGGTTTTTCTTCATTATCATACACTCTAAGCCCCAATTCTATATGATCAGTATAGAACGGTTATCTACAAACTAACAGGGATCAAAGATCCTTGGGGCTAAACCATACACAATAAACGTCTACATCTCTACACTTTGAGATACACACACACGTTTTTTCTGTGTACTCAAAACCACACGCCTGGATATCTCTTTATATAATTGAGATATCTAGGTTTACAATCAAAGGAATCATAAGAGTATTAGGAAACTAAATCTTTTCAAATCATAGTCTTTATCTTTTTCAAGCAAGTCTTCAATGTTGATCTTGTTTCCTTCTTTAGCATATCTTGTAGAACCCTCCATCTTTTGTAGAATTCCATAATGTCAAATTAGTCCCTCTTGTTTTATTCTTTTGTTCTTTTGTCTCATCAAATCTATAAATCCCAACAAAAATAAATGTTTTTGATAAAGAATTCTCCTTAGGAACCAATAACAATAGAGTTAGTTATGACATAGAGAAAAAAGATCATAATTTCATAATTCCCATCGAGAAATTTTTTATGATAAAATCTGACCTGGATAATAGACCTCTAACTCCCGCATCTAGCTATAATCAACCAAGAAACTCACATGATAGGTCGCTTGATGATAGTTTACATGATCAGAATCGTAAGAAAATAAAATTTAAGCTAGATCAACATATCCCGAGGGCACATTTCTGTAAACCTGTTAAGCGAACCATAGACGAACAAACTAAGATGTGGCCAACATGTGACCCCACCAAAGGTATGTGCGATGGGGGAAATAAAATCTATAGGGTATCCAAGGTCTGGACTTTAAGGTTTTGGTACTGCAACTATGATAATGAAAGAAAGAGCATAACTGGAAAAGGATTATCCTTTCCTGACTACCTTTTGGGAAAATACAGAAAGTATCAAACCGATAGTTTAATTTGGGATGATACATATGTCAAATGGTGCAATACTAGTTTCACTCCAGGAACCCCATCTCAAGAAACTAAAAACCTTAGACTTAGTGATTACACATTTAGGGAATGGACATTACTTAAGGTTGGACATACTGACATAAGTGAACTTGTGAAAAAGGCATTACTTAAGTTATGGTTGATTGACTATTTTCGAGCCAAATCAGGGATTAACAAAGAACCACTTGCTAGGAGTTTTTATGATTATAAATAGGTGTTTGATTTGGAAATCAATCAATTAGCAGATGAATATGAGCTCAGAATAGGAAAAAAGGGGCATATGCTTGATAAGATATGGGAATGTTGTGAAGATGTCCATAGAGATAACACATACTGGTGGCATGATCATGGGCCTGAAGAAGAGGAACATAAAGAAATGGGAATCAAAATTGAAAAATATGATCCCCCTAAAGTTCAGGTTAAAGCCTTCGAAGTAAAGAAATATACATTTAAAAGTAGGCAAAAGTTTGTTTGTGTGACCAAAGAAATGGACGATGCTTTACCCCTAGGAAGAAAAAATGGATCAAGATTCAGAGAAATGATCCGAAAAGAGTTTGATGATGGTGCCCGCAATGAAACATAGAGTGGGCATGAGTCTAACTTAAAGACTCGTTAATAAACAAAAGTGCTTGTCGGGAGACAACCCGTCTTTTAATCAATAAATTTCATTTCTCGTATATTAGCTGGTTTGCATGTTTTACCTTATTTTGCAGGTTCCAGCAGCTAGGAGGCAATTCTTGAGACCATTTCAAAGCGTAATTATGTGGTAGCTTTGCTGATTTAGCACCAGTTACGGCGTAACATAAAAGGTTACGCTGTAACCAATTTAATTACGACGTAAATCATACAATGGTTACCCCGTAAACATCAAACTAAAGTTTTTCCAAATGATTATAGCGTAACCACCTGAGTTACGCCATAAACTCTTTCTGTAAAACCTTTAAATTAAGTTTTAATACAATGTTAAACCTTGTACATCTAAATGAACTTTGTGGGTATGTTCTCTAGAAACCCTCACGAGACTTCACTCGTCCACTTAGGACACCAAGTGGTTTAAAAGGCTTGTTTCATATGCTAAATGCAACCGTGATTCCTACGAAAGTGAGTTAGGTTTGTATATCTTGTATATTTTTCTTTGAACGATTTTATGCTATTAGTTTATTTTAGTGATCATAGGGGATATTGAGCTTGCTCAAGATGGAGATTTTTTCGTTAACTTATTACATTTCATATGATCAGAAGAAAAGCTCAAGGGAGTTTCTTGTTCTAATCTACTCTTTTCTATTTATTTCATTTCCTTAATGTACAATAAGGGCATTAAACAAATCAAGTGGGGGGATGGGAGTAGAATTATCACTTGACCTATTCTTGCCTTCGATTTTCTAGTTTTCTTTGAAAATTTATGCCGCTTTTAAAAATTTTGACATGATTTTCTTACTAAACTAGAATTAATCTTTGCCGAATGCACATTACCCTTTATTATTACTTGGAGATATTTAAGCCTAATGTTTTGTTTTCATCTCATTATATAAAAATTCACCAAAATATTGAGTGTGTCGGTAGTATTGTAGACTTTAAAACTTGGCATGTACATCATTTTGAGGCCTAATTGATTAGCAGGAATAGATGGTTCAAGAAGTCAACATTTAGGAACTCACCTAAATAAGCATATGTGTGTGTGTTTATCGACTTGTTACACTAACTTGTCGACCTCCCGTAATAAAAACCCTTTTATTGCATTCATCATTAGTGCAGGATACCCCTAGATCACCCTTGTTTAAGCCAATCTATGTTTTCACCCAATATTATATGTTTCGTTACACCATTTCACCTTAACCAACCATGTAGTCTATATTTATCCTTGTGTTGAAATTTCTGGCTACCTAAGTCCATGGTTCAGGAAAATGGTCTGAAGATTGGCACTTTCGTTGATGACATATTATTTTAATCATAGAAGACCCCCCGGTATTATCACTTTCGATACTGTTTATCTCAAGTGGGGGGACGTTTGATATATAAAAGGAGTATTGTAAAATAAAAAAGAAAAGAAAAGGTGGTGCAACTATAAGCCACCTAGTGATTAAACTTCTGATGTTGGTAATAAAACCAACTAAGTAAAAAGGTGGTGCGACTATAAGCTATCTAGTTATTATGGGGATGGTGCAACTATAAGTCATCCAGTGAAGAATAGGTTAGAACGCTCCGCAAGATCTCAGTATTAGCTAACCCATTGTGAAGATATGATCAGACTTTCACACTCAAAAACTTGGACTATGGATGGACAGTAGCCGGTTATGGATACATCAAATTATATATGACTACTTGTTTTGTGTTTTTATCTTAACACCATTTAAATGTGTATCCATGTCTATTCTAACCCTTATATCACCCAATAAAACCTGTGTCATGTCACCCATGTTGCCTTTAAGAATTGTTTAGACCCTAATTCTAACTGGTGCAGATTTGTATACTTCCCAAGCTTATGATAGAATACATGCTATGACTGTGCAGTTGAGCGGTCACCTCGAAAATGAACACTTAGACTAGTTGAGAGTTGAGTGATTTTTGATTCCCTTTTTGTAAGGTGTACGCCTTTGATGTTTCTAGCATAAGTCTTTTATAGATTCATTTCTTTGATTTAAATCAGAGAAATCCTTTTATAAACTATTCTAACAGGTCTATTTGAGGGCAAAAAGAAGTCAAGTGGGGGGATATTTGATGTGGCAAGAAACATAGGAAAAGGATGTAAAAATGAAGAAAATGCGAATCTTACAAAGTTTTACGACGTAACACCTACGATAATGTTACGCCGTAACATATTTAAGGCAAGACACGCCACCTAGCAAGATTACAGCGTAACCACATGAAAGGTTTAGGCCGTAACATCACTATTGTTGTAGGATGAGTCATCCTAGTCAGTGTTATGGCGTAACATGGCTAATTAATTACGCCGTAACATATTTTTTGCCTACAACATGGAAAGCCTCGTCAGCACTTTACGGTGTAACACTCTACAAGGTTACGCCGTAACAAATTCATAATCTATAAATAGAGACCTCATGTAGCCACTTTAGCATCATCTATTCCACCAGAGATCCAAGGGATGACCAAGGCCTAGAGGGCTCGAAGAATTCCACCAGAAGTCCAAGGGAGATCACACTTATATTACTTATATATTTAATCGTTCATAAACAACATCTTTAAGAAGTATGAGTTTTCAATCTATCATTACTTTTATTAATCCTTATTTTGTTATTGCTATGAGCAGCTAAGCACTTCAAGTGTTGGTCGAGTTATGAATTTACTATCGTTATAATGTTTGTTTCTTGTTAAATCATGGTTTTGTTGGATACCCTTTTGACTATCATGTAACCCTAGGTTTTGGTAGTATTGCGGGTGGTTTAAACCCTGTTAGTCCTGTTATTAGATTACCAATTGAACATGGCATTAATAGTGGTACTGGGATAGTTTTTAAACCCTATCCCTCATGTAGGAACTAATCCTGTTACCACCTCTATCACTTCGTATACTTAAAAAGCACAGAAACTATTTCAGAGAGGGTTAATAATCTGTCTAGGTTATTAGACTAGTTCTTGGGGATAGTTGAGATTAATCACTATAACCTGGTTGCCCTACCTTCATGACTTTCGGGGGATTCAGGATCGCAAGAATTATAAGGCAGACTAAATATACCTATTCAGGTTTGTCGACTTTAGAAACCACTAATGAAACCATGGTATAACATTGCACAGGAAAACATAAGTTATGACGATAGTAATTAATTGGCTAGGCTAGCACGTTTTTCTCCCTGATTACTTCTATCAAATTAATTTCTTGCAGTTTACTTTCCTGTTATTTTATAAATCAATCTCGAACTATTTTCAATACGTTACAATTCAAATTAAAAAGTAATTAAAACTTAGCTCTTGGGACGACCTCAGATTTACCATCTCTACACTACTCACGATCAGGTTCTCTGCACGTTAGTGCGTTTGTCAGGTGAATTAAGTTTTATAAATTTAAAACTTGGTTAATAAATATTTAATATAAAATACGCATCACTTTTGGGAGTGATAATGGTGGTGGAAATTCATCCTTATGGTGTAAAGAGAACTTTTGATGGATTGTAGAGAGAATGGGGTTGAGATGTGTGTGAAAACAATGGCCAATGGTACTATTTATACTAGTAGGAAGGCCTTGGGGTATTAAATGGTTTGCTTAGGGCCAAAGGGTTGTCAAATGCCAGGGAGAAGGGTTCTATAATAGTCTTGATCGTTCCTAAGTGAGTTGGCATAAAAACAAGCATTTAAAGTTTACTTGGAGAGGTTAGAAAAATATAATCGGCGGCTTCTTTTCCTACCTACCAGCTAGATGAAAATCATGGATAGTCTTTGGAGAAGTTGGGTGGCTTCTTTACCTGCCTTATGGTTGCTCATCCAGCCTTGCGGCAAAATGGTTTGCCTGGGTGGCTTGATGAAATTTTAGCATACACTTTTTCTTTTCGCTTCGTTTAAGCTTCCCGGTTGCGTGGAATTCGACCGTGGGTGTTTATTCTTCAACAAAACATGACTTTGGAATTATATGGGCCTTAGAAGCTTGTATGGTTGACTCTTTTACTCTTGAAAAGCTTCCCTAACTTGGTCCTTATGAGGGATTCTTTGTACATGCACAAATCTTCATTTTTACTTCTTTTTTAGTTCTTTTTACTTGTTTACCTGTACTTTACTATAAATAGACTTGGAAACATACTTTGGCACAATTAAGTAACAAAAACATATTTAAATAGCCAAATAACATGTACAAAAACTATGATAACGCTCCTAAAAACATACTTAATTTAAGCGTTATCAAGTATGCATGTGTGCCCATATCAGGCATGACCTACCGAAAAGCACTTACATGCAGTAAAACAGATCTTTTGATACCTGAAAGGTACCACTAATATGGGCCTTTGGTACTCGAAATATACAAGTATTGCACTAATAGCTTATGCAGATATTGATCACGCCGGGTGTCAAGACACCAGAAGAAGTACTTCTGGTAGTGCCTAGTTCTTAGGAGACAAACTTGTTAGTTGGTCCACCAAGAAGCAAAAAGGCACTGCTATATCTAGTACATAGGCATGATACATTGCCTTATCTGGTGGTTGTGCTCAAATCGTATGGATAAGATCACAACTGACAGATTATGGATTTGAATTCAACATAATCCCCTTGTAATGTGATAACAAGAGTGATATCGCTCTCTGCTGTAACAACGTCCAATATTCAAGATCGAAGCATATTGATGTCTGGTATCACTTTATCAAAGAACAAGTCGAAAATGATTTAGTTGAGCTTTACTTCGTCCGAACTGAGTATCAGTTGGCAGACATCTTCACTAAAGTGTTGCCAAGGGAAAGATTTGAATTCCTAATCAACAAGCTTGGGATGAAAAGCATGTCTCCGCAAACACTTAAGAGTCTGGCAGAAGAAAATTAAGAGTGATGGTGGTACCTCTTCGTGTATCCTATGTAAATATATAAAAATATAAAAACTCAAAAATATTTTTCATTTCTTAGAATAGATTTTATGAAAAAGAAAATATAAAATATAAAATCCAAAAAAAGAAAATAGAAAATTATAAAATTAGAAATACCAAAAATATGTTTTAATAATAACACGGAGTTGGAAATAAAGTTCGAGCAGAAGTTCTAACTGGTCTTCAAAACATGTCATTGACTTGCAATTATTTCAGACTGCAACCCAGTTTTCATCTTAAAAGCAAGTATATCGTAAAAAAGATAACTTGACATCTTAACGGGAATTCAGTTTCTTGGGCATGATCTACTTAATGATCATGTAAAGGTTTGTGTATACTTTGCTACACAACCCGTTCTTTCTCGATAAAATAAGTGTACATGTCAGTGCATTTATTTTCAAAAGAAGAGAAATCTTCTCTAACTCGAACAATTTTCTTTAAAATATTAATTTTCCAAATCATGTTCGGGTTAATCATTTGAAAATGTATTGTATTAAAATCAGAATCAGTTTTTTGACATCACAAAAATATTTTCAAGAAAATTCGACCACTCGAACAAATACAATAGCTCTTTAAATAGAATACAGGTATTTGTTCGAGGGGGAGAAAATGTTTTCAAATAATCTTCAACAAGTCATGGAAATTATATGGAAAAAGTTTTAACTTAACGGATAATAATTTGAGGGGGGAGTTAATGTATTTTAACTCCAAGGGCTTAAGTTGTCATAAGTTAATAACTTAAGGGGCTTAAATATAATTTCAAGAATAGTGGCTTAAGCTTAAAACTACATACGAACAATATTGCCAGCATCTCATAGTTTTAAAAGGCTTAGGAATGTTTGGAAATAATTACATAATTTTAAAAGCCTAGATGTTGATTCTGATGAGATAGATCTGAGCTTATTTATTCTTCGTACAAGATTTCAAGTGTATGTGCGTACAAAGTGTTGTTGATTCCAAGGTATCAAAACCATAAAGGAGGAGAAGTATATACACCATAGAGCCCATGCCTTTTTATTTTTGTTAGGCTATATCAAAAAGACAAATGTCATATCCGCAAAGAACATTAGTGGATTTTAGGTGTATTATTTCAAACTTATGGGGGAAGAGATATCTCGTCATTCTTTTAGTATGCGTCATTTAAGTTTCTAGGGGAAAGTATCGTAAGAAGAATTAAGAAATGCATGAGAAGATATGTGACTGATTCATTTCATTTTTCCCCGAATGGTCAATCTCTAAGCTTATTATTGAAGGAGTAGAAATATTTGATAAAAGATGTACACTTAGGTATGATGATTCCTTTTGATAGTCAGTATCCTGCAAGAAGAAATGTGTACATCCAGGACTTAATTGACTTTGGTGTTATCATTTTGACTACTTAGAGGGTTTAATTGTCTACATTCGGGACTTAGTTGACTTTGGTGTTACAATTTATATCATCACTATCCTAAAGACTAAAGTGCGCACATCTGGGACTTAAATGACTTTGATGATACTGTTTATACTTCCTAGAAAGGATAAATTAGGTACTTCAAGTATTTAGGCTTTATACAACAAGACTTCTTCATGGGGTATTCTTATTCCAATAAGCTTGGAAGTAAGCCTTGAATATACTCAAGAAAGGTTTGCTGGTTCGGGGGGAAGCTATGGAAGCTTCTAGAAGAAAGGTCGAGACGGTCTACAGATTGCTGATGCAGACTATTTAACTTTGTCATTCGCAGTTTTGCTAAACTAAAGGTCCAGTCTCGGATTATATCTTGTGAATATGTATATATGTAGTGTAAGATAATAAGTATATATGTGTTGAGTACAATTTTTCAAGAATTTTTTAATAAATTCAAAATCTTTCAAAATATGTACTCAAGACTATATCCTTCCCTCATAAATTGAGGGGGAGCAATAAAAGTTCCTAAGAACCATGCTGAATATGAGAACAGTTTTCTTCCTCGAAAGTTTTAATCAATTGATATCTAAAATATCAAATGATTTGACATTTTTGATAAGGGAGAAAATGTAATTAAAATATAAGGCATATAATGTGATCTAAGTGACTCAAGTGCAACTTCCTGCCTATATGCGCAAAACATTTTTGAATATCGATGCACATATAAAGAGGGGGCAATTTTGAAAAGATGAAACTTTAAGGTACAAATGTTTTGATTTATATCATAAGTACCTTGATTGATTTTCAAATGGTTTTATGGCTAAAGATGGAAAAACCAAAGACCGACCAATTGTGCTTATTCTTATGGAGATATAAGGCGATTAATGATAGGTATTCGTTCTATGATCCAACCAGAACCGAAGGGATCTACCCAGGGACATTCCAATAGTTAGTTTAGAAGTTCTTAGGTATAATATATAAAAATGAGTAAAGTAAGAATGGGAATAATGCCAACTAAGACAGAGCTAGCACTGGAACAAACCCAACAAGGTGTTAGTAATGAAGTCTTGGTAAGAATTGAAAGGTTTGAAGAATAAAAAAGAAATTTAAGGATAAAGGGCCTAAAGAAATAAGCCCTCCATACACCTAGGCAGAAACTGGGTCAATTCATATGCTATCAGAAACACTAAGATTTTATCTGGTATTGAAGATAGTCATCATGGACCTAGTGATGCAATGCACAACCCTTCCTAGCCACTCAAGGTCTCTCAAAAGACTCTTGTTTCATTTCTCATGGAGACAAACATGTTATCTATCTACTTTCTCACTATGAGTTAGTTGGTATTGAAAAGGTGGCAGTCAGCTCTAGCCTCTGATCACTAAAATAAAAAACGCACTTATAGAGTATAGAGCCAAAAGAGATCATCAATAAATCTCATTAGGACACAATTCCATATTACACTTGTTGTTTACACACTGGGAACACAAGTGAAATATAAAGAGTCCTACACATTATCCTCGTGATCTTGCCAGAACGTTCAGAGTGATGCTCTTCAGCAGTTCATAGTGATGAATGAAAATCCTTCTAGTGTCAACATTAAACAGCACTGCGATAGGTGACTTGTGAGATACTATATGTATTAAACTTGTGACAATTGGATATCGATTCGATCCAGTTTATAAATTAATGACTCAATTGGTAAGATAGTAACTAACCGATTCACTCTTATCGTGTTGTCTGCTTTGAGACATTTTGGTAAAGAGAACAAGCAAGTAACGGTGAATATGATGCTTACACATTAGAGGAACCAATACTTTAAGGTAGGAAATCCTGTCAAGGAGATTCTTCTAGATTGAATCTACCTGATTACAGGTCGGTCCTCATGAAACCGGAGGTTAATCTAACCAAACACGGGCAAATGACAAAGCCATATTCGTCCACAACCTTTATTGCCGATTGTTTTAATTACAGATTTATATAAAGATGGTGGTTCCTCATTCCAGCATAGTCTAATTCACAACCACATGCTCATACTCGATCAACGAATATAAAGACAAGATGAAAGCTTAAGTACATGTTACTCAAGTCTTCCGCTACTCTGATACTCAACGTCTTTCTTGAAGTCATAAAGTGTTCAAGACGAAGCATATCAAGGGAGATTTCATAAAAGATTTCAAGATGAAGTAAAGTGTGAGCATGTTGGTCTAAAAGTCACAAGATCACAACAAGGTGAAAGATTACAAGATGATGAAGAAATGATGTATTACTGATGATCTCATGAAGTTCAAGATCACAAGTCTATCAAGCATGCAAGAACAAGTTCCAAGATCACTACATCAAATTCATAAGATAAAGATTAAAGAATCTAGACTACGAGCAAGATCGAAGACATTCATAAAATGCTAAGCTTAAGTTTTTGTAAATTGGAGTGACCTCCCTTAGAGGGAGATTGTTAGGAATCGAGAAAAGACTCGATCACTTCTAAAATATTAGCCTGTATCTTGTAGTCTATTTAATGTAATTAAGTAAGCTAACCAGGCCAAGCTCATGGAAAGCTCATGGCTTAGCCGACCTTGTAAGGGATATAAATACCCTCTTCATGCCTTGTAGAGGATGTTGGTTCATTTGGATATTTTAATATTAAATATTTCTTTCTCTCTCTAAGTGTTCCAACCCCTCTATCTCTCTTTTTCTCTCTCTAGATTAGGTTTGTGTGATTTGATATCCTATAGTAAGTATAAAATGCAAGTAAAGTAAATAAAGAGTAAGAAAGATAAAACCAAGACACAAGCGTTTATAGTGGTTCGGCTACAAGGACACCTTCCTTGCCCTACTCCACTCCTTGAGTTACCTACTAGAGAGTTAGTAAACACTAGTCACCAATCTCCTTTTACCGGCAGAGAAGCCACACAATGTCGCTTACACCCTTTTAACGGTACAAAGCTAGATACTGGATTCTAACAAAGGTAGAATCAACCCAATGCAATCATACTTCTTTTAAAAGGATGATGAATGAAACTACAACAACTAAATGATGTACAAGATACAACAAAGTGATCTTGAGATGATGGAGATGTGAAACAAGGTTGCTTGAACTTTGATTGTCTCGTATGCAAATTCAGCAATTTCTTCTATTAAGAGAATTACCTACAAATGATATATGAAAGCTATCTAGATCTGAAAACAAGAGAGAAATCAGATTATGAGTGAGAATCGGTAAGGAAAAACATGAGAAATGGCTTGGTATTTATGGGCAAAAAACTGGTACTGTAGCACACTTCTACCGGTTCCTTCTGTAGAAAGGAACCGGACTGTATAAGCCAATGGAACCAGCATACCCTATAGCTCGGATCTAGGCAGTTCCTTTTACCAAATGGAACCAGCTAGTGTAAAATGATCAAACAGGCATTCTGACACAAAATTCAAATTTTAGATTGCCAAATCTTGAAATATTTTGTGTAATCTTAGTAGATTTGCCTAAGATACGAGGAGACGATTATGTCACCAATGATGTAAAGAATTTACAATTTTTTACAACATTTCAAAAATTAACAGTCTGAGATATGAAATATATGTGTAGATCACATGAATGGTTTTATTAGTCTAAAGCTTGTGAATTCTAGATTTTTACTTGTAACAATTTTATGAATTGTTATCGACAAAACATGAGAAGATCGTAAGATAGAAATGAACGTTTTTAGTGGTTTATTTGTATTAACACACTTGTTTCCAAAGCCTTCAGGGTCTTCAATACAAGAAGATAACAAACTAAAGAAACTTCCCACATCACATTTGATGAAAGCACTAAAGCTATCAAATTCTCAAAACCTTTAGTTGATAATATCACCATTGCCGAATCAAAAAAGTACCCACCTGATGAATATTTTCATCACTTTGAACCTTCTTAAAGGTATCAAGTTGATAGCAATGTTATTTAGTTCATATAACCTTATGACATACTTGAACCTATTATCACTGAAGTTGTTGCTTCCTTTGATCAAAATGATCAAGCTGATCAAAATGATCAACTGTTCAAACTGATGAAATCTTAAATGATGATCAATCTGAATATTCAAATCACACCAATGATGAACATATCAATGATAACCTCACAAATACTGAAGATGTTCAAACACTAAACCACTATCCTCTCTAACTGAGGATACTTCAGCAGCAACTCAGTTTCAACAATCTAAAATGTATCTCCCTTATCTATCTCATCCATGGCCACTTTAGCTTCTCAAGACAGATGGTCTAGAGACAAACATATTGAGCTGGTTAAGATTATGGGTAATCGAGGTGTTAGGAATTTAGTTTTTAGTGAAGTGACGATCATTATCGATCTCACGAGCCTTAGTAATAGTTAGTCAATTCAATGTAATATCTAAGTAATCTAACCAGGCCGGCTTATAGAAAGTCCAAGGAAAGCCCATAGAAAGCCCAGCCTGGCCCAACTATGTAAGTATCTTAACCCTCTCCACACATGGAGAGGATGTTGGTTGTTCATTTGTTATATTTCACTAAGCTAATATTACCATTTTTCTTTCTCTCTCTAAGTGTTCATCCAACCACCTCTCTCTCTAAAACTCTAAGTGAATCATTCCATACTTGTGTTAAGATGATTTTACAATTGGTATCAAGAGCCATGGGGTGTTTGTGTAGGTTTTGTGTGCATTTTATCTACTCATTTTACTAGTGTTTTGGTTCGAATCCATTCAAAAAGTTTTCACTTTTTGAGGGTTTAAAAACCATAAAGATCATAACTTTCTTGCTTGGTTATCTTAGTATAGACTAGAAGTACAAGAAAAACTTTCAAAAACCATAAAAAATATCATCTTTTTAAGTCTTTTTGGTTAAAAAGAGGGTTTTGTACCAAGAATCTTGATTTCAAATTTTTCGTGTCAAAAACGTTAAACTTTGTGTTTTTAAGGTTCTAATAGTCTTAGATAGTTAAGTTATACAAGAAAAATTGGGTAAAAACATCAAAAAGTGTGTCTTTTTAAGATTTTTGATTTTTGAGTTTCGTAGTGTATTAGGCGATTTATACACTAGTCAGGCGATTTATACGAGTGTTTTAGTCAGGCGATTTATACATGTGTTTTAGTCAGGCAATTTATACAAGATAGTCAGGCGATTTATACATGTGTTTTAGTCAGGCGATTTATACAAGATAGTTCAAGCGTGAGTTTATGAACATCGTGTTTTTTTATCAAGTGCGACTATACACTAAAGTGTTCAGGCGATTTATACACTAAAGTGTTCAGGCGATTTATACAAGGTTTGTATAAAGGTGATTTATACACTTATTTGCAAAGGCGATTTATACAACCTTTTGAACAGGCGATTTATACACCTTTCATTTGGGAATTTATACGTTTTACTTAGGAGATTTATATGCTTGACTAAGGATAACTATACACATTTGTTAAGTGAATTATACGGTTATTCTTTGATTCGTAAAATCCCGTGAAGATTCGATTTCTCGGTTTTATTAAGAATTGTAAAATCCCGTGTATTCTGAAAGACTCAAACTTCATTAATCAATACTCACTTTAACACAATAACCTCCAATCACTGTTCGATCATTTTAATCTTATCACATTGAAATGGATCCAATGATTTCACTTGGACAAAAGAATACTCTTGCTGAGTACATGATACTCTCGGATGCTGACAATCATCCACCCATGTTGGACAAAGACCTGTATGATTCGTGGAAGAGTAGAATGGAAGTATACACGCAAAATCAAGAGCATGGAAGAATGATACTTGAATCAGTTGAGCATGGTCCTCTCATTTAGCCTACGGTTGAAGACAATGGAGTGATCAAAATGAAGAAATATGCTGAATTATCTACTGTTGAGAAAATTCAAGCTGATAGTGACATGAAAGCTACCAATATCATTCTTCAAGGTCTTCCTATTGATATCTATTCACTTGTGAATCATCACAGAGTTGCTAAAGACTTATGAGAGAGAGTTTAATTACTGATGCAAAGTACTTTTTTGACAAAGCAGGAAAGAGAATGTAAGTTGTATGATGCATTCGATAAGTTTACTCACATCAAGGGGGAATCACTTCATACGTATTACTTAAGATTTACTCAGTTGATCAATGATATGAATATCTACAAGATGAAAATGGAGCAGTTTCAAGTTAATACCAAGTTCTTAAATAGTCTTCCACCAGAATGGAGTAAACTTGTGACTGATGTCAAGCTTGTTAAAGATTTGCATACCTCCAACTTTGATCAGCTTTATACATATCTTGAACAACACTAACTCCATGCCAATGAAGTCCATATTATGCGTGAACACAATCAAGATCCACTTGTCTTCGTTGCAAATCAATAGATGACACCACCTCACTTCAACCCTTATCAATCATCTTACAACAATCCTCAAATTCAACAACAATTTCCACCATCACAATATGGATCAATTCAACACAATCAACATTATCCATCTTCTTATCCATCACAACAACAATTCACTCATTCATCCATTCCACCATCACATACATATCAGTCTCAAATGAATCATCAAACCTTATATGTGCCATAAGTAATTCCTCAAGTTACTTATCAATCACCTCTAGCTCCTACACAACCTATGACTGAGTCACCATTTGTAGACTCTGGTTTTGCTGTTCTTGTGTTTTCTCCCGGAGATGATCCGATTGCTTGTCTCAATAAAGCAATGCCTTTTCTAACAGCAGTAGCTTCTTTAAGATTTCCTACTACCAATAATCAACTCAGATCTTCCTCTAATCTAAGAAACTAAGCCACTATTCAAGATGGCGGGGTTACAGTGCAACAAGTTCAGGGAAGACAAGGACAAAATTATTCTGGTACAACATATAAGGGCAATGCTACTAGTTCAAGGGAAAATACAACAAGTGGACAAGCAAGAGTTGTTAAATGCTACAACTGCCAAGGTGAAGGACATATGGCTAGGCAATGTACTTAGCTAAAGCGACCAAGGAATGCTGCATGGTATAAGGAGAAAGCAATGTTAGTAGAAGCTCAGGAAGCTGGAAAATTATTAGATGAGGAGCAACTCGCATTTCTTGCAGATCTAGGAATTCCAGCAAGTCAAACTCAGACAGTCATTCCTCACAATGCTGCTTTTCAGACTGAGGATCTTGGTACTTATGATTCTGATTGTGATGATCTCTCGAGAGCACAAGCGGTTCTTATGGCTAACATTTCCAGCTATGGTTCTGATGTTATCTTAGAGGTACCAAATTCTGAAACCTATCTAAATGATATGGATAATCAAAGTGTGCATGCATTACAGGATTTTGAACAATTACCGGTTATGGATTTTACAGATAACGAGATATCTAGTGATAGCAATATCATTCCATATTCTCAATATTTGCAAGAAACACAATAGGCAGCTATTCAAGATACAAATTTACAGGCACAACAAGATTCAATGATTTTATTTGTGATTGAACAAATGTCAGAACAAATGATTAATCATGTCAATAATTGGGAAAAGGCTAATAAGGAACAAAATAATGAATTAATAACCGTTGAGCTAGAGAGATATAATGAAAGGGTCAAAACTTTTGAACAACGTCTTAATATTGATTTAAGCAGACGTGAAAAAATGATTGATTCTCAAATAGATGATATGATTAGGAAGAAACTTGCACTCAAAAAACAAATTGACTCACTTGAGCAAAATCTTTCTAAACAAATCAAAGAAAAAGAATCTTTATTCAAAACTTTTATAGTTTTCAAAAATGAATCCAAAGAAAAAGAAAATAAATATATGGAAAATGAAATTAGTTTGGAAAAGAAGATTAAGGAACTTGATAATATTGTTTATAAAGTGGGTCAATCTGCTCAGACAGTGCACATGTTAACTAAGCTACAAGCGTTTTATGATAGTACACATAAACAAGCTCTAGGTTATCAAAATCCGTTTTACCTTAGGAAAGTTCAGCGGATAAAACCAACCTTGTATGATGGTGCTATTATATCTAAAACACATGTTGTTATGCTTGTGATTGATGATGAAGAAACATTGATTTTGGAAGAAGAGAGTCGATCAAAAATGTTTGAAAAGGCAAAGGATCCTGAATTTATTGCAAAGAAAATTTCTCATAAACCTATTGATTATGAAAAATTAAATAGCCTAATTGAATATTTTGAAACACATTTTTCTCCACAACAAGAATTATCGGTTGAACAAGCGTTTTGGTTTCATACGTTCAATCCTACCATTGAACCTTCTTACTCACCACCTGTCATAGTGGATGTTCCCAGTGAACTACCTAAGGTGAGTTTGGTGAATGCAAGCCTTAAAAAACTTAAATTCCACCTCACCCAGTTTGACTCTGTGGTAAAGAAGAGGACAACACCAAGTGCTCTTGAAGAAGGTGAATGGGGGTTTGGTATGTGCCATTTTACACATACCTTTTACCTAATTAAACGAGCTAAAAAGACCAAAAATAACCAAAAACTATGATAAAAATGCATTGTATACGTTTGTTTTGTGATTTGTGTCTTGCAGGTATGGATATTTATCAAAAAGGACAAAATCAAAGCAAAAAGGACAAAACCGGACACTAGGAAAATGAAAGAGCGTGAAAAGCCGAGGCCAAAGGTGTGCATTTATCAAGGAAAAATCCAAGACAAGCCCGTAAACCTTAAAATTCCTAAAACCGTCAAAATAAATAACACCGTTAGTCCTTAAAACATCAAAAGGACTAACGGTCGTTATTTTTTACACTATAAACCAAAAGATTGTTAAACTAACACTTAACAACCGTTAAAGTGTTATATAAACCTTTCACCCCTAATCCAAACGCAGCCTAATATCAAAATAAATCCACAAAGCCCAAGTCAAAACGTTTATAACACGGGTCAAACACTCAATTTTACTATTCATCCTTCACCCCCAAATTCATCCCGCCATTTTCACTACAACAAATTAATGGTACAAGTTAATTTACTTTCACCCTACACCTCGCCCCTTCTAGAAGAACACGCTTAAAGCATGACCCTGACATATCAATGCCACATTGGCGATCCCTAAGCAAATGATTGGTGGAAGTGACGTTTCATCAAATCAAGGGCTAAGATCAATTATTAAGTGGCAGTTTGATAAGGATGGCTAGGATTAAAAGCTCAAGACACTCCTAAAAGGCTAGAACCTTCCTCACATCACTATAAAGAGAAGAGAAGCTCACACAGCTGAAGGCATCTAGGAGTAGGATAATCTAGAGTAGGAGTAGTTTTAGAGTAGCTTTTTAGTAGTAGCTTAATTAGTTTAGCTTATTATTATGCT
>BQNB010063158.1:6331-35793 GCA_026074375.1 Tanacetum coccineum
GTTTGGGGCACCAAAGAAACAAGATAAGGATGTGTGCTACAAAACAAAGTTACTAGACAAGTGTGCATATCTATATAGAGAGATATTAGCGGGGAACTAGACATGCACTTTTAGGTGTTATTATTCTAAAATATAACACTTTGAAAGAGAAATGGAGACTAGACACATGCAATCAACAATCTCTATCTGCGTACTGTGCTCAAGTTTTATGGATGCGAACTCAGCTAACAGATTATGGCTTTCATTTTGATAAAGTACCTATGTATTATGACTCAAAGGCAACCATAGTCATCTCGTGCAATCCAGTCCAACACTCCCGTACCAAGCACATTGATGTCAGATATCACTTCATAAAGGAACATGTTGAAAAGGGTATAGTTGAATTATTCTTTGTCGGAACTGAATACCAGTTAGCTGACCTGTTTACTAAAGCCTTACCCGAAGATAGGTTTAAGTATCTCATCAGATGACTCGGTATGAGATGTTTAACTCCAGATGAACTGGAGGTTCAGGCAAACGAATCTGCTTGATATAGATCAAACATCAATTTGTATATAACTATCCAAAATTCAAATACAAAAATATAAAACCTGGGAAAACAAAATATAAAATCAGAAAAATTTCAAAAATACCAAAAAGAATCTTCTCGACATGTCTCTTGGAATCGATAACATTTACGTACCTAGAAATGTCGATTAACATTGACACGGGTGTGTAAATGAAGTTTGAGCACGAGTTCAAACGTTTCAAAACATGTCATTTCTAATTTTTTTATGACTTGTGTGCAAATCGATACATAACTCGGACCCGAATGTAATAGGGAAGTGTACGCTTCAGTGCGCTTACTCTACAAATAGAAGAGAATCTTCTATCATGGTTTTTAAAACCGTTGAACACAATTTTCAAAAAGAACTTTCAATGTCAAATTGTTGAAAATATAATTTATGGTATCTTTCCATAAAAAGTGGTATTTGTTAAAATTGTGTGTTCAACACTTCCTTCCTTAAATACGTAAAAATTATGGTACGTACAATGTCATTTTATGTGGATCAATTTTTGAGGGGGAGCTTTTAAAACCAAAGCCTTTTAATGTTTTTTGGGTACATCTCATAAATGTCAATTTTATGTATCCAACAACATTCAAGTGAAATGAAAATGTAGAAACTATAATGTCAATTAATAATATACATTGTTCACTAAGGCATCTCACTCCGTCATATTTGTGGTGTCATAACATTTTTTTCTTGTAATGTCAAGTTTTCAAAATTAATGGTATCTCACATACTGTGTTGAAGGGGAGCAATAAGAAAATGTTCACATATTCATGCAATTCAGTGCTAACATTTTTCTCCCCATGATATTTTTCATGTCAAATTTTAATCAATTGGTATTTCAAATACTAAATGTTTTATTATCTAAAATAAGAAGAGAAAATGTGATTAAAATGTGATCTAGAAAAACATGATCTTTAAGAATCTAAGTACAAATCTTTCCTTCATGTGCGAAACCATTTCGAATCTCGATGCACATGTGTAGGGGGAGTATTTGAAAATAACAATGTCAGAAAATAGTTTTATGGTTTCGATCCTCTATACCCAACAACCTATTAATTTCACGACATTCGAAGTCATAAGGTGGTTAAGGTTAGGTATAAGTCCTACGATCCAACCAGAACCGGAGGGATCTACCCAAGGACAATCCATAGTTAGAATAGTTTTGAGCTCCTTAGGTATGAATGGAGCAAGATGTGTATAAGGGAAAAATGCCCCCCCGACTAAGATTGAGCTAACACTGGAACAATCACAACAAGGTGTTAGTAATGACGTCTTGGTAAGCATTGAAGGGGTTGAAGAATTAAAAAGAAATGTATGGACAAAGGGTGAAAAGAAAGAAGCCCTCCTTACACCTTAGGCAGAAACCGGGTCAATACATAATCTATCAAAATCACAATGATGATTGTTGATATTGAAGACGACATCATGGACCCAGTGATGCAATGCACAACCCTTCCCAGCCATTCGAGTTTCTCTCAAAAGAAACTTGTCTCATTTGTCACGGAGATACACACGTTATCTATTGACATCTCACTCCGAGATTGTTGATATTGAATAGGTGGCAGTCTGCTCCAGCCTCCGATTACCAAAACCAAAAGTGCACAAATCGAGTCTAGAGCCAAGAAGAGATCAAATTATAAATCTCATTAGGACACAATGTCAAAATACACTTGTTGAACACCATAAAGTTCACAAGTTGTAACAAAGAGTCCTACACATTATCCTTGAGATCTTGCCAGAACATCTGAGTGATACTTAAGTATTCACAGTGAAGATGGAAATCCTGCTTGAGCCAACATCAAACAAGCTCTTGGTAGGTGACTTGCAAGATTCTATATGAATCAAGCTTGTGATAAACTGGATTATCAAATTTGGTCAGTAAATGAATTGACGAATTAATCAGTAAAGATATAACTATCAATTCACTCGTTACCGTGTTTGTACTGCTTTGATGACGTTCGAATGAGAGAACTAGCAAGCATGGTGAATCTAATACATCTGTGTTAGAAGATCCTACGCTTTGAGCTGGAAACCCTGTCAAGGAGATTCTTTGAATCTACCTGATCACAGGTATAGTATTTATACTATAAAACGGGAAACCGGAGGTTAATGCAACCGAAGTCAAGATGAATGACAAAGCCATATTCATCTTTTATTGCTAACTGTTTTTATTTCAGACAAACGACATTGTTGCAGCCTCATCCAGCGAAGTCGGATTCATAAACCACATGCTCATACTCAAGCTTTTAAAGTCAATCATTCAACGTCAAGATAGTTGATTCTAATCTTCCCCACCATCAAAGAGCCTCAAAGTCAAATAAAGAATCATCAATTGGGGAGATTGTTAGACTTATAATCATATATGTCAAACAAGAATGTAACAAGAATGAGCATGTTGGTCAAGAGCACAAGTTGATCAAGGAAGTCAAATCAAGATGATTCAAGTCAAGGAGATGATGCAAGATAACGATCTCAAGAACTCAAAGTCACAAGATAAAGGCTCAAATTCAAGATCACAAAGCATGAATGAACAAAGCCGTTACAAACAAGACAAGACCATAACAAGGCAAAGCATAAACGTTAAACTTCATATCTTCAATGTCATCGGTGATACAGAGAAGTTTGAAGAAAGAGACCTCAACATTGGGGGAGATTGTTAGCCTTAATTATATTAAGTCAAACAAGAATGTTATCGGTCTAAGAAAGTCAAACTAGGTCTTGTATTGTAATAGGCTAGTCGGGTTCAAAACGGCTTGGATTGTCAATCTAAATATGGTCCCGTTTTTGGGCTCAAGCCCAAGTTATCCAAGCCCGTCCCATTTAGAAAACGCCAAGGCTTGGGTATAAATACCCCTTCACCACACTTGGTGAAGGGTGTTAGTTACTTTTCCCATAACTTGTAACTCACCACTTCTCTCTTCAATCTAATTTTCTTTCTTTATTTCTCTCTCTAAGATTCTATCTTATTTTCTAGCAATTTGGTAAAGATTAGTGTTGTGTAATGGATTCAATACATGGGATAACATATGGTACTCGCAAGGTGACCAAAAATTCTGCATAAAAACACCCTATGAATAATTTTACCATTCCATTTGTTTTTAAGAATTACGGGACGTGCGACCTATCGACTCGAAGCTACGGATATCCTCTACCATATTCTTAAGCCTAAACTTAGTTTGAAAATAATGTCGACACCCACAAGGGGCTGTCCGATTTTCTGCATTAATTCGCCTAACCCGAAACCTTACCAAACACCAATTTCACTTCACCACAACTTCACAATAACCTCCTACTAGCCCAACCCCATTCACTAATCATCTCAAACTATCAACCAAACCTCAATAACACTTCATGCGCATGTTTCGCTTCAACTTCTAAACATATTTCGCTTGGCCAGTAACTGTCATATTTTGCTTGTCCATTAGCATATTTCGCTTGATAGTTTAACATGTTTCGCTTCTACTTAAACATATTTCGCTTGACAATTAACGTTCATATTTCGCCTGTCTTTTGTTAACATATTTCGCTTCAAATTTAAACCTACATATTTCGCTTCACTATCAAACGTACATATTCCGCTTAAGCAATAACGAACATATTCCGATTGACCTGTATTACATATTCCGCTCGGTGTCTTTGTCAAGTAAGGACCACAAACACAAACAAACAAGTTGTCCTATTCTTTGTAAGCTAAAATTATGGATCTAGGTTCCCTTAGTCTCAACCGGTTTGGGACCACAATTAGGATAAGATAAACCTCAAATAAGCCCCGAAATAAGCTTGTAAAAAGCTAAGAAATAAGCTCGAAATAAGCTAGGAATAAGCACGAAATAAGCACAAAAATTATGAAAACTAAGAAGCTAGTTTGAAGAACAAACAAAAAGAATGACGTGACTCTTGTGTATCTTCCGAATCAAACAAGAATACACCACGTCTAGAAGAAAAAGAAGAAAATAAGTCGAATAAGCTTAAAAAGCATATAAGCTAAAAAGAAAAGAAGAAACCGTGAGCTTATTTTATCAAAGAAGCTACGATTGAAATGAGACCAAAGAAAGAAAGAAGAAAAAATAACCAAATAACCTAATAAGCTTTTGAACCGTGAGCTTATTAAGAGAAATAAGCCACGGTTTGCTTATGTAAACCACAAAAATCAAACACTAAACACCCCTTGGCGAGTGATACCACATATTGGTCATATATAATCCTTCACAACAATAAGCAAAACTCGAATAAGCTTTTAATAAGCTCTTGATGAGCCGGCCAAACGAAAGAAAGAACAAGAGAGAGAAAAGAACAAGAGAGAGAAAAGAACTTAGAAACTTAGATTAAGAGAGAGAATGGTGAGTTACAATGTGTGAAATGTGCAACCAACACCCTCTCCATGTGTAGAGAGGGTTTCTTTTATACCCAAGCCTTTCTAGTAGGCGTGTGGGCTTGTAACTTGGGCTGGGCTTGGCTAAACTTGGGCTTTAAGCCCGAAACACGGACAATATTATATTACAATCCAAGCCCGTTAAACCCGACTAGCCTATTACAATACAAGACCTAGTTTGACTTTCTAAGACCGATAACATTCTTGTTTGACTTAATAAAATAAAGGCTAACACACCCTTTTTACACGGTCGGTCCCCTTAATTTTAAGGGGGCCGCCACCTGAAAAAAAAAATCTTCAAATTTTGGCTAGTTTTGTGAGAAGGAGTATTGACAATTTTTAATTAACCCATTGTTTAATTAAAAAGTTTCTCGACTATTTCGGACGAGATAATCAAAATGTCAATACATAAGACGATTTGGTGACTAGACTTCTTGCGAACATGATGAGTTAATTTCTTCGAATGAAAAAATAATTGATACGTTTTGAAATGGAAAACGTCGATATTGAGGAAGATGAGAGATTGGAATAGAGTTGAAACTTCAACAAGGCTATCTTGATAGATGTAGTTGAGGCGAGCATCGAGGTGGAAGGGAGTTTGTTTCATCCATAATGGTTTAAGATTTTTTCGATGCAAAACTAATCCTACTTCTATGTTAATTATTATTCACAAACTCATTTTTCTTCGTCTACGTGAGTTCGTGGCCATAGAAGATTTCCATTTTATAGTGGTTCATAGATAATCCATGTGAAAGAATGGTTCCTAATGAACAAATTCTTTTAAAAACTAGAAATCCAACAAATAGCATTTCTAGTGACTACCATATTTCCTAACTATCACTAAAATTAAGTATATCATATACCAATCTATAATTTACGTAATTAGAGAGTGAGACGTACCTTAGCCTTCAAGAGAAATTGCTTTAAAATCTTCAAGGTAGCAAGCTTTAAGGATGAGGATTTATGGAAATTCTATATGGATTCTTCAATTTGTTTGACGAAAGTCAAAGGGTGCTTGTGGATGATTGACCTCGGAAGATATGATGATTTAGCCATTTGGTCCCCATCATTTCATGGGTCCGAAGTTATTATTTTCGAACATGTTTTGTATTTGATTTGAACACGACATCCCCACATTTCACAAACAATATCCAACAAATATAAGCATATTATCTTTCTTTTCCTAGGGAGACTACCTCTTAAGAAGATACCATTAACAAACGAAACCATAATATCCTAACAATCACTAAAAAGTAAAATTGAAAAAACAATGATACCACCAATTCTATACTATAAAACAAACACCCTTCAAAGCTGTTTAATTGGGGGGGGGGGGGGGGGCGTCGGGGGGGTCTCGGCAAGTCCGACCCCCCATGACGAATACAACCCTTACTACGGCCCCATATAACGCATCTATCCAATCAAGAGACATTGCAAACCCCCAACCCCACTCCCACACTCACCCCCACCCACATCCCCCCACAACACCTTTCCCCTCAAACCCACCCCCCCCCTTCATTTCGTCCAAATACACAAACAATTCCCAACCCCAACCCACACATTCAAACCCAACAACAAAGAATGCCACGCCCTCCACTGAACACAGGGAGGATCAAGAAGTCGAGTCTAGTACCACCTGCAGAACAGCCATCTAACGGGGTCCCAAAGGACTCCCATCACTCATCTTTTTGCACTTATAGTATAGAAAATACGCTAGTAAGATGAAACCAACAATCTTTGCTCATAATTTGCACGCGTGAATATATCCATACAAAACTTAAATAATATCTATTAACCAACAATATCTCATATCTTTTTGCACATCTAGTATAAAAAATACGCTATTAAGATCAAAGCTTCAATTTTTACTTATAATTTGCACGTGTGAAGATATCCTTGCAAAACTTAAATAATTGTCTATTAAACATCAATATATCCTATATTTGCACTTCTAGTATAAAAAATACACTAGCAAGATAAAATCTTCAACCCTTGCTCATAATTTGCACATGTGAAGATAATTCTTACAAAACTTAAATAATCGTCTAGTAAACATAAATATCTCATATTTTTTCACTTCTAGTATAAAAAATACGCTAGTTAGATCACTTTCTTTCATGTGGTTGTCTTACGAATCGTCCTCGTCTTTTGAAGAATTTCTTGAAGTCTCTTACGGCCATGGCGTATTCTTCATCTTCACTATCGGAGGTTGAGCTATCATCATCACTAGATTCCTTTCTAGCTTTCAAGGCAATAGATCTACTTTGTTCTCTTTTGCTTTTGACGGTTTTGGAATCTTTCTTAATTACTTCTTTATAAACCTTCAAATTTCCAATGAGTTCGTCAAGTGATAGAGTTGTTAGATTCTTTGATTCTTCAATCGCCGTGACTTTTGCGCGCCATTTAGGATGTAATGCCCTAAGAAATTTCCAAACACAATTTTTGCTAGAAAAACTTTCATCAAGTGTTTTAGAACTGTAATAATAGTAGTTAAATTTAGAAAATGGCATTATCTATTGACCTATATCCGGAATCATAAATTGTTTCATATTGTTTTGAAATAGAAGATCCTATTTTGTTAGCTTTGGACTTGATTATTACCTTGATGAGTGATTAACAAAGTATCCCAAAAAAACATTTTTTTTTGCGGTTTGACACATAAAAATTCTTTCGTTATTCTTTACGGGTGGCAACCATTATAAATTACCATTAAGCTTCATTATTTTTGCAAGTTTCTTTTAAGATCATCATTTTGTTTATGAAAAGGTACAATTTCATCCTTTTTAGTTTCGGGATTATTTTGAATAGGAGAAAAATCACCATCGGTAATAACATGCCAAAGATCTAGATCTTTTGACTTCACATAAGTTTCAAATCTATTTTTCCAATAAATAAATCCATCACTTTCAAATAGTGGTGGTCCCTTTGCAATAGAACGCCCCTACATAAAAATTTCCGATTCCATAGAGTTAATTCAAGTATTAAAATACAATTATTTTTAAAATCTTGTTTTGACTTGGCTCTAGATACCCAATAGTGGAAACTAGAAGGGAAGTGTTGAATAGTTTTAATTTGCCTTTAATTTAATATTTATGTTTGTTAATAAAAACTTAGATTCAACTTTATGTGAATTCAACACTTGCACAATATAAACAATATAACTTATCAAAACCAATTAAAGGAATAATAAAGCAAATAAGGTAAGAACCAGAGATAATTAGTAAGAACAATAATCAAACCACAACACAATAACGAGAATTTTATAGTGGTTCGGTAACGAAGCACCTCTTCTCGAGAGTTTTCTTCACTATGTCAACAAACTCCCTTATGGCGGAGAAAACCGTACACAACGTTGCTTACACTGATTTACGACACTAAGCTAAATGTCGAGTTCTAATCTTAGCTAGAACCAATCTATCACAACATAACTTCACGACTTGTTCACAACTTCACAACTTCACTACTTGTTCACGACTTCACAACTCCACGACTTGTTCACGACTTCACAACTTCACTACTTGTTTACGACTTCACAACTTTACGACTTCTTCACAACTTCAAGACTTCTTCACAACTTCACTTCACTACACTACTTATATCACTACTATAAAACACTACTTGGTAAGATCACCACGATCTAACTATACTTACAAAGATCGCCAAGATCAAGCTACTACACACAAATACAAGATATACAATTGATTTACAAATATGTGATATGGATACAACAAGATTGCAATATACACTTGGGGTGTAATACTTCTTCGCTTGATGATGGAAGTATTCTTCTCTTGCACTTGAGGGATTGAGCTTAGATCACTTGGAAACAAAGCTTTATGATTAAATGATCAAAGGATTTTAGAGAGATGTGTGGGCTGTTTTAGAAAAGAAAGAATGAGTGCAAAAGGTGAGAAAATAGTGGGGAAAAGTCCAGTATTTATAGGACAAACTGGAGGAGCGTCTGTCTATAGGCGGTCCCCTTAAATAGGGGGGCGGTCCCCTTAAAATTAAGGGGGCCGCCCGTGTATTTGAGGGGGCCGCCCTAGGCTAGAGGCTCCCCAGTTTGTCTTTTGTGTAGGGGAATTTTCTGAAACATTTCTAGCCGTTTTAGGTCCGAAAATTTGAATTTCAAAATGTTTATTTTGAATAAAATATTTCTTTTAATTGTAGAAAATGTTTTGTAATGTTTATAAAAATGTTTACAACATTTTATAAAAGTGTGAGGTTGAATAAAAATTTCCTTTGATCATAAAATGCATTAAGCATTTATTTATTCATACCTTTAAGTGATATAATTTTCGAAATAAAAATTTACTACTAATTACTTGTTTACGTTTAATTTTACATTGAATGTTTTTATATTATGTGATTATCAAAACGTAAAGATGTGAAAAATATTAATAATATTTTTAGGCATTATTTCTATCAACATATCCCATCCGTACTAGGTCGTGGTTCATAAGACTCTCGTTTTCTTAGGGTAGTCCAATATGGTACATCCTCAGCACTTAGGTCGATTTCTTTAACTCCAAATATTGACCTAGTAATTCCTTCTCTTACCGCTATTTTGGCTTTCTTACAATCTATTATGGCACCAGCGATTGCTAAAAATCCTCTTCCTACAAGTAAAGGACACGTAAGGTCTTTTTCTATATCAATGACATAAAAGTACTCCAAAAGTTTGAACCTTCCTATGTGAACCTCTACATTCCTTACAATTCCTACGGGATATGACTTAGTTCCATCCGACAATACAAAGACGTGATCGATCTCTTCTAATAATCTAATTTTAAGTTTTTTGAAGAGATATAACGGGATTAAATTCACACAAGACCCTAAATCGGCTAAGGTATCAAAAGGCTTGGAGTCTCCTAGTCTACAAGGCAAGGTGAATAATTCGGGATCCTTAATTTTCTTTGGCATTTCGCCATGAACGAACGCGTACCCATTTTTACCTAACTCTAAACTCTCTACATATTTGTCCAAAATTGCATTGTACGTTGGAGCATGAGCTAGAACTTCAAGAACCGGTAACTTAAGGTGCAAATCCTTAAATTCATATTCTAGAACTTTTTAGGGTTCTTATGGTTTTGGTGTTCCAATTTTATTGACCGTTAGAGTTTTAATTTGTAGTTGGCCTTTTTAAATTCATTTGTTGGTTTGAAACACGTTTTAATAGCATTGACCGAATTGAGGGGATGGGATGAGCTTTGGGGATCTTCCATCAGGTAAGAACGAGCAGACGAAACTGAAGAGGTAGGGTTAATATTCAATTTCGGGTTCTTAACCGTATCACTTGGGAGTGCTCCCGTCATTCGGTCATTGATGGCCTTCAAAGTGTGTCAATTTTATTGGTCATCTCGCTTTGTTGTTGTTTGAAATCGGCTTCAAACTTAGATAACCTAACGTCTTGAGATGCCATAAATTAGACACTAATCCTTCAAGATTTGATTGACTATTATTAAAATTTTAAGGATTGTTGTTGAAGGGGAAATTCAGGAACGAACCATTAGGTTGAAAACGATTAGGTGGGTGTGAAAAGTTGTTTTGAGAATTTTGAGGTTGCCTCCACCTAAGGTTTGGGTAAATCTTCCATGACAGATTATAGGTGTCACCAAGGTTACTTTTCTCAGGTTTGAAAGTGAACCACTTACCTCTCGCTTCGTCGATACGCGAGGATGCATAATCAACAAAAGCTTGCTCGGGATTTTCCATGCAATATTGAGTGTCGTGGGGACCACTACAAATCTCACATGAAGAAGCGATTTTTTTCACTTGAACGGATGGTTTAGGAGCAAGATGAGCTTCCATCGAGCATTGGACTTGATTTTCAAGCTTAATGAGATGACGGTTGAATGTATTTGGGACATCATGAGGCAAAGAGATTGCCTTGATCGGTTTAGCGAAGCCTCTTGGGTCATTCCAACTTTGGTTGTCATAGAGGGTGAGGTCCTCTATAAGTGCCCAAGATTCATCGGCGTTTTTGTCACGTAGCTTACCACCACCCGATTGATCGATGGTGTGCCTTGTGGCGGGATTTACATGGTCATAAAAGATTTGGACTTGGATCCAAAGATCAATACCATGATGAGGAAATTTTTGAAGTAAGTACTTGAAACAAGTCCATGCTTCGGAAAGAGATTCACCTTGATGTTGTTGGAACATCAAGATGTCATTTTGGAGTTTGGCAGTTCTTTTCGGTGGAAAGAATTGAGCAAGAAAACGGGTAGTGAGATCCTCCCAAGTGGAGATGGATCCCGCACGAAGACGTTCAAGCCAATTGCTAGCTTGGTCGCGAAGAGAAAATTAAAATAAACGCAGTCGCGCTCTTTCCCTATTTTCAACATTAAGGTCAAGAGAGTCAACAATTTTGAGAAAATCCTTAAGATGTTGATTTGGATCCTCGGGCCGAAGTCAGTGGAATGAACATCTGTTTTGCACCAATCGGATGGTGTTGGATCGTAGAGGCGCCACATTGTTCACATCGTGGAGCTCAATGGTGTTTCGATAGCCCTCGTGGCTTGGTCGGGAATAATCTCCTAAATTACGAGGTGGATTTTCGTTTTCCATGATGGTCAACGAAAAAGAAGGGTTTTACAAAACAAAGGGAACGAAGAAAAAGATAGACTACGAGAAAGCTAATTGACAAGAAAATAAAATCTCACTTGATATGAATCTAGTGAGTAGACCTAATTTTGATAAAATTCAAAACCTAGACTCTTCCCCGGCAGTGGCGCCAAAAACATGATGTTCGGTGATTGCAAACCAAGTTTTACGATCCTCATAGGCAGTGTACCTAATCGTTGTAGTGTAGTATAGGCAAGACTCGAGGGATTGATCGTTCTCTAGGGGAATAGTTTAGGTAGGTTCGAATTGTATGGTCACTAAGGTCTAGAGGTTGAAAGAAATGTATTTTTGTGTTTCTAAGTTTTTTTAGAAAGCAAGTAAAATCTCGGGTTTTGAAGAGGGTTTTTATTAAACTAATAACTACTCCTAATTATATTCTAATTGCAGAAAAGTAAAAGTGATTGAAAACTCTTATGGTTAAACAAATATGTTTACCTAATCATGCACTACTCCCTAGTTGTCGTCTCCAATTTTATTACCCGTCACCCTCGTAATGGAATGTGTAAGTATCTAATTACTTAAACACCTAACTCGAAATCCACCCAAATGACAAGGTAGTATGAAGACTATTGCGTGGGTATCCTCTAACCTAATATCGTTTCCCTAGACGTCTTTACTATGCAATTAAGAAGCTAGTTTTCTAAAGTCTAACACACACACCATTAACAAGAAGTAATAACAAAAGATAAACAACTAGGTTTCATGCAATCATAAGCAAACACAATTTATATTTAGCCAATCATGTTAATTGAAAGTGAAGAACATTTAATCAAACAATACATAGACACATCGAAAGATTAAAAGGAATAAGGAACTTTACTTCAATTAAACATGGAGTTATGGTGGCTACACAAAGGTTGAAAAAACCCTAAAAATCATCTAAAAACGTTGCTACAAAGTATAAGTTCGGTCCCCCAAAGTTTTCCATACAAAACATAAAAAATAGGGTTTGTATATATAAGGATTAAGTCGCGACGACGTCGCTTGTTAATTGCGATGTCGTCAACCCGTAGAATCTTCTTTGGATTTCTTAGAGTCGGATACTTCGACGTCGTCACAAAAAGTCTTGACGTCGTCTCTTGAACGCTTTGACGTCGTCACAAGAGATTGTGGCGCCGTCTCCGTGCATTGTGTGCCATATCTTGATCATATTCGTGTAGAGTTGCAATCTTGTCTTGTTTCTTCTCAAATTAAGTCCAAGTCACGTGTATTTTCTCCAAATGCTAAAATGACAAAAAGAAACGATTTAGCATGATAAATGAAGATATTTGCATGATTTCGGGGGTTAAATGACCCCGAAAAAGTGTATAAAATGACACCTCATCACCTCTCACCCGTGGTCAACTATACTATGCATGGCCTTTATCAAAAGTGAACAATTACATGTTTTATATTTGTGTAATATATATATAAATAATTTGGTTAGTTGTTAAGAATTATTTTATTTACTCTTTAACAGCCTCGAAAAAATGAGTTTGGATGTAATTTCTTATGGAAAGAGGAACGAGTCCGTCTACTGGTCGCTTCTCTTGGAGTTTCAACGAGTCCAATTTCTTCTGCATGACCTTCAACACCTTTAAGTGATTCTCCGGGATCTTCTAGAAACGCAGAGTGCTCAAACAGAAAGCTCTTGCTTGGAAAGATAAAGGTACTCGAGGCAACAATGGAAATGTGTATGCATCCGAACAATACACACTTAATTCAACTGCACTACTTCACGAAGTTTACAATGACATGGGAAAACTTGGTTTGGAGTAGTTTGTCACTTGGAATGTAATTCGTATGCTTCAATGTTTATAGTTTTATCGATTTCTAATGTAATTCGTATGCTTTAGTGTTTAAACTTTTATCGATTTGTAATGTAATTCGTATGTTTTACTTCTTTGTTAGTTTAAGTCTTCACAACGTGGTTTAGAAAGCGTAACAAACCTTAGCAGTTTCGAAAGCTTCCGAACCAACTGGAAAGTTCGAAAATGACAAGTTTAATTAAACGAACCGAGAAACCGGACCGACCGGACCGGAACGAACCGAGAAACCGGAATGTTTTTTTAGTATTTATATAATTATTATTTATAAAATATATAATTATAAATAATAATTATATATTTTATAAATAATAATTATTGTAAAAAATGATTCCCCGGCGACAGGTGATACTTTATGCCACGCCCCAACTCAAGTCATTAACTAATGACTTTAGGGTCAACAACGATCAACGTATTCCCCGGCGACATGTCGCCGGGAAACATCGGTCAAACCACGGTCAACATTGGTCATTAACTAATGACTTTAGTTAACCATGATTAACATCGGTCAAACCCTTCCCCAGCGACATGTCGCCGGGGAATATCGAACGGGAAACATTACCGCCAAGACTTTTGGTACCAATTTTGGTCAAATTTTAACCAAAGTTTCTCCGGCGACATGTCCCAGGGGAAACTTTTGGTCAAATTTGACCAAAAAGTCTAACGCATTTAGTGCCACGTCGGACACATTTTTGTCGTTTAGTGGGTTTTCCCCGGCGACATATGTCGCCGGGGAATATTTCGTCGCCCGTTCTCCTTTTTCTTGTAGTGAGTTCTTATATGAAATGTTAAAAATGATTTTGAAAGAATAATATAAATTATAATAACATAAATCCAAAAAATGCGTGAGCAGAATAATATTTTCAGATGAAACAGTCTAAACAAACTAATGAAAACTTATTGTCAACTGAGGTCCGTGTGTTTTTTTTTAACAAACTGTATTTATGTTTAAATTCATGTGAACGAACGATACAAGAATGTTATGAATCCGAAGGTTTATTAGTAGTGAATCTTGTACACCACTTCACGAGTAGACGTTCAACATTAGCATCCATTCGTGTGCCAACACCACCCCATACCAACTGGTCAGCAAGGTCACTCAAAGACGAACCAGTTACCTCATAGACAGGTTCAAACCCAATTCTTCTATAAAACTTCACAAGCTGCAACCCAAACATTATCTTTTGTCAAATTACAGCAACATTTAACTTCAGAAAACCGGTTTAGTAGTCTCTAGTTATCATCTATATAAATATGCAAACTGCAGTTTCTAGTTATTATATAGAAATTTACTCACAATGCATTTATTTTTCAAATAGAAAAATTACGACACTATGTGTCATTTGAGACTTGAATCCACAACTTGTTGGTTGATGGGTCATCGTCCATTTCGTGTTAAATGTATTTCTTTTTCAACAAAAAGGAAATTTGGCTTGTATGTTTGAAATGAGACTTAAACCAACATGTTGGTTGACGGGCTATACCGCTCGGTGGTCCTTTTTGTATTCAAAATGCATTTTACAACAGCCTGAAACAATAAAAAATTTATAATCAGTGTTAACTGCTTCGTAGCATAGCACTTTTGTTGCCTATATATCAAACCCAACCTGAATTCAAATTACGCTATGTACTGATATGTACTATTATCTTTTACAAGTCCTAAGAAGAGCTGAGTTGTTAAGTTGTGACTTGATAAGAAATGAAAGTATAACAATCACAAGACTAGTTTCAAATTAATTTTCAGCATATGTTGCTACTATCGGTTAAAATTGTGAAGTATAGGGCGATGAATTAAACCAATCTAAAAGTAAACAAGTCACATATTGTCGAAAACAAGAACCTTGGCATGGTAAAGATCAGAGTCATTAATAGCAAGCAACTCAGCAGTTTTACACCCACAATCATACCCATACCTTATCATCACAGCTCCAATAAACAACCCAATACCAAATATAGACTTATCCATACCCAATGTTTCTTTAGTCAACTTTATAGAATCCAAATGAAGTATCTTCCCTTTATTCCACCAAACTCGTATAATCCCATCAGCTTTACCAAGCTCCTTATTTGTTTCCAAACTTTTGGCTGTTATTCTAAAAAATGGTCCTAGTGTTTGTAGCTTGAGATCAATGTTTTGTGCTTTTGAGGATTGGAGTATGTCTGACATGGTTGGTTGTTGGAATGTTTTGTTGGTGTCATGGTTTGAGGTTTTAAGTTTGATTTGTTGGGATGATGAGGTTATGGTTTTGAAATTGTTGTATGGAGTTGAGTTCATGATGAATAAGTTAGGACATAGGATATGGTGAATGGAAATATGGTTATAAGATAAGGAGAAATGATTGGAGTGCATAAAAAGACCCTTGAGTACTTACTATGTTGCAAGTTAAGTCAGTAAACTTTTGCTTTTTGTTTAGGCCCGTCACTATGTTGCAAGTTAATTTACTTGGTATATGTTTCAAGTGTTGCGGTGACTGGTGAATACTCGTATATATAAGAATGATGACTGCTACATCTCACAAAGCAGGTAGATAACATTTTTCATTGAATAACAATGAACTGCTAACTTCTGATACACTGAATTCCATAGCTGGAAGTTAGGAATCTTAAGAACTGTTCACAAAATATCATTTGCTTGATGAAAAAAGTCATATACTACAGATCACAGCTACTTGACATGTAGTTTCAGCAATGGTTGGATCTGTTAACCAAAGATATAGTACGCAGTACTAAACTACTGTCCCTTGAGGATTCTATCATATCACTTTTCTACTTTGTATATAATCATAAAAAAGTACTAAAAGGTCCGTAAAAATAACTTAGGAGCAATCAACTAGGAACCCTGTCAGATCCAGCAACCGCAGTAAGTTGTGACTACTAAAAATTTGTTAGCAAAAAAGGGGCATTCCGAGAATCGAACTCGGGACCTCTCGCACCCAAAGCGAGAATCATACCACTAGACCAAATGCCCAGTTGTGCTAGATGTAATGAGTTAATTTTTGTTAATTGAGAAAACGTTTTTAGAAATTTTATGTAAGTAGTTTATATGAAGTTGAAACTCAGGATAAATTTGTGTGCCATAATAGCTTAGGAATTTGGTGGCTGTTCGCGTATGTGCCGGACACTAGGTGCCGGACGACGTTATAACCGGTGAAGTTGACTGGACTCCACATCAAGACACAACCTAATAACAACGTGACGTAACCAGAAGACGACATGGGTAAGGTCCCTGTCTGGCAAGCATTATCTTCATCCTAAAGGCCAAAACCTGATACGCTGCCCCAAGCATCCCGGAAGCACTGAACCAACAGGACCCCACTTGTCAGCCGTCAGGTGTCGGTTAGTGACATCATCCAGGTACATCTTTGGGTAGTATAAATACTCCAAAGGCATTCACCATTGATTATTCAACTCTCTATCATTTTTACTCATACTTTTCACACATATCATCCGCTTACTCTCACGCCGGAGCTTGGTCCTGGGGTCACACCTAGGGCGAGGCTAACGCGTGTTGTTTCTTGTGTGTAGGACCATCAGACCATAAACGACGGAGGGGACTCGAAACGTGCCCGGAAGTCGGTGAGCAAGATTTTACTTCAACAGTGGCATCACTATTTAGTCTTCTTAAACTAGTAGACTTGGTTTCGATGTTATATAATATTTTGTCATTTCATATTAAATCAAAAAAGACCAAATTTGGCCCTCTTCAATATCATCATGTATCTATGATCACAACTGGGATATGTGATCAATGCCCGCAACCTATTCAGTTTGATTCCTTTTTTAGTATTTTTCTTCCTAGTTTAAGCGTTCTTTGTCTTAATTTTGTTTTACTTTGTGGTTTAAACTTTAAAGCTCTTGTAACCCGTTTGCTTTGGCAAGGGAAATGTAAAACTACTTTCTGCAGTGGTTTCGTTCATTTTTCCTGCCACCGCCTCAGCCCAGAGTCTTCCATTATGGTTCTTAAGGTACCGCGATGGAGATGGATGTTAACAGTTGCACTGCGCCATAACCATTCTATAACAGCACAAGTCTTATCTATTATACTAAAAGATACAGCCCCTTAATTTAATGGGGTTGTATCCATTAAAGGCTTTCACTCCTTCTGCGACTTCCATTGTGCAGTATGCATTAAAATCAGTTTGCTCATTAATAGGAAGAGGAAAGGGCGTTTGATTGAATTTGCAGGTATGCAAGAAGATCAAGGGTTGTTGCAGCTTTCATTCGATGTCCAGTTCTTAACCATTCACGATCTGAAAGAGAGAAGAGGTGTGGTTTTGTTTTTTTATTATTCACATTCCACAGGTAAAAATTAAAAAATTATATAACTCAATTTGAATATTCGTTATTTTTGTTACAAATAGTTGAATTTGATGTTTGTGTTAATGATAGTTAAGCATATCGTGATTTGTGATGTAGTTTTTTTTTCTTAGTTTATTTGATGTATTGGGTGTTAATTTTGATGCTTAGTATATATGCATACTAAGTGTTTGTTTTTATGCAGGTGGAGATTACAGGAACATCCTATTGGCAACAATGTTCAAGGTCAATTCATGATGGGCGCAACAACAGGTTCTCAAAGTAGGACCGCTGATAAACCGGCTCCTGTAACCTCTCAGGCAGTTCAAAGAAAGGATGGGTGCAGCGGGTCTGATTCACAAAATACTCAACCAGGAGTAACTGTAGCAAGAAAGAAGCGTGTTCATGCTTAGGTCAGTGCACTTTTTCTTAATGGGGTATATTAGTTTTTTATCGGGACAGGTTGACTGTCATTTTTATACGGCAGTGGTATATGATTACTAATACATTCTCTGTTGATTCAGTGCAACGACTTACAAGAGTGTTACTTGCAAAAGCGCAGATATCGGGCAAGCAAGCACAGAAGCATGAAGAGAGGGATTGTACTCCCTTGCAAAGAGAAGGTTATCATCCGGGACTCAAGAATTTCCAGTCTGTACTTTCTTCATTTTCACGATACAGGTTTATTGCTTATGGTTATGTGGTGATTTGGATTTCAATATCTTTATCAGTCACAAGGTTTGTATGCTGAGTTTTTTTGTCTTATGTGCAGTCGGTTACGGGTTGTTGCTGAACTTAAGCATGGTGATCTTTTCAACTCAGCCAATATTATATCTAGGTTTGTTGTTTTTTCCTTTACTTAAAATTGTCCCCAAATCTGTATGTGATAAAAAACTATCACATCCGTACCTTACTTTTTTACTTCGATGCTTGGGCTTTTAGAAATTTCTATCTACAAGCAATTGTCACTTAACCTCATGGTGGTAACGTAACCTAGACTGTAGGAAATTAATCATATTTATTACGTGATTGTTTAGGTTAATTGTTAAACCCATGTATGAAGCTGATTATGAGATTTATATAAGCAAAACTAAGGTTTATCGCTAAAAAAAGGGTGTCGCCAATGACTAGGATATCAACCAGAAATAGCTTGATTGACTATCAAATGCATATTAGTAGGAACCAACTAAGAATCTAAGACATACTATTTTGTGATGAAAACACACAAGGGTATGAATTACATGTAGCATTTTTCTTCGATTGGTTCACAAAATTAATGAAAGTGTAGATTAGAACACACAACGAGAATATAAGTAGATGAAAGGGGTATTTTGGGCACACATTTTACGGCTTCATATGCTGTTTTTAACAGCTTTTTGTTTTGTTAATTAACCGAGTGCTGTTTTTAACACCTTTTATACGTTGTTTGGATAGCTTATGGTAAAGGCTACTTGCATTGAAAGGTAACCAACATTCATCTAATATTTCCTGAATTATGCACAACGAGCACTCTTAAACAGGAGGTTAGTAAGGAGGTTAAAACGAAGCAACAGCGGAGAAAGGGCTACCCGATGCGCTTGACAGAGATAGAGTCCCGAACATTGTTTCCAGATTGAATGGTAAGTGCTCCCTTTTCCGATATTTTTGGTTTTTCTTTATAAGTATTTTTTCCGCACAATGATTTATACTTCGATATCTAAAATGTAAATACATTACGTTTCTTTTGGGATGTACAATAATTTGATCGTTTGTTCTATTTGGAATTCTATTATATACTGTTGTAGGTAACAAATAATCTCTTTAACCCATTGCAACAACTGATAGAACACTTTTAATAGAACTCACATAAATAGTCCTTTGCACCGTTTTTATGTTAAATCTAAATTAAGTTAAAGTCAGTTATGTTTACATTACGAGTAGATGGTAACTATGCTCTTGCTGTATGTTCTGATGTTATCAGGATTCAGCGTCAAGGATTTTTAGTTTAGGGAATATGATTGTTTAGTTAGTGCAGATGGTTCCTGTTGGTGCGGGAACCGATCGAGATGGATTTAATGGTAGGGTTTCAGATTGCGCGGGTCTGCGAAGAGGTTCCTGCACTAGGATTGGGAGCTGAGATTGAAAACATGGGGAGTGGGATGTAGAGCGTGTAGAGATGTCTAGGCCGAATATACGGAAAAGTAACCTTAGACCAATGTACAGAGAGTGCACTGCTACTGAGTGCAATAGTTTTATAGCATGAAATCAACTTTGTTTGAAGGTTAGTGTTCCACTTCTTTTGTAGAAGGGTTGTTAGTCTCGAGATGGTTGTCTTTGGGCAAATTTTAAATCTTCTGGGATGCCTAAATAATAATACATCTTATAAAGTTTTGCTAAATCTTACATGGGTTATGATTTATATAATATGGTCATTGGTTTCTTTTAAATGACGTGAACGTCGTTGAAGTGCTAAAACAGATTATCAGTTAGTCACACCTATGAACTACGAACCACCAAAAACATGATCAAGTATATGCCACCAACTATTACATCAATGACCGTTAATGTAAATAACTCCGGGTTGGGTTGACTTAAGTATAACTTAGTCAATATTTTTATCAGAAGAGAGATAGTGTAAAACGTATGAATAAGAAGTTTAAAAAAGCGATTAAATAAAATGATAGATATTCCAATAGTACATTTATACATTTAAATTTTTCTTTGCTAATGAATGTTTCATAGATAAGGAGTACATATATGTTTCTATATTAAGTAAAAGTAGCAGGTTTTCCTTACAATATTTTCATTGTTTTCTCACTCTTTAGATATCAGGTTTAGTTGTGCCAAAGACGAATCAGGTATTGAGATGTGATAAATTTACTTAGTTATTTGACATGACTTGGATTTTAGGTTCTGTAATACGTTTGAAATTCGAGTTAGCTTATGAGATGTGACAAATATGCTCGAGTCCGTTTTAAGTCATAAGCTCATGTTCATAAGATCGAATTGGCTTATGAGCTTTTACAGGTTCATAAGACCACGTAATCCCACAGAACAAGCTAATCCAAACACCCCCTTAATCTTACTTTGCAACAACGATTGAAATTAAATAGATTTGCTGCATAAAAATTAGATGATCTAATACTTTTAACTCTTTCTTGAGCAGAAGAGCAAACCTGAGATTATGGTGGAATGCTTGACATCTGATTTTCGAGGAGATTTAGAATCTATGTCAATGTTGGCCAATTCAGGCTTAGATGTTTTTGCTCATAACGTCGAGACAGTTAAACGCCTCCAGAGAATTGTATGAGATCCTCGAGTTGGGTGAGTAGTTAGAGTTCTTGCATGTTTTGTTGATTTTTATCGCTATCGGATGTCAGTTTTACTATATCATATGAGAAATCTGATCATAATTACAATTTACTTTTATAGAAGCAATGAATGATAGATCCTTGAAATTGAAATTTCATTGCTATGCCTGCGTAAAGAATCGAACTTTATTGTTAATTATGGCCTTACTAATGTGAATCTTAACAGGTTACCAAAGAGACGGTGGATGCAGTTAGCAAAGTCAATATGCATTTCACAGATACATGTTTGCTAAGTTATACAATAATACTATGTTTCCTAAGTTAGCATTGTGATCTTACTTAGATTCTCATGTCTATCCATAATCTTTCAATACAGGGTGCATCATAAAATGGGAGTTAATCATCAGAGTGGAGTTACTAACGAAAAACTTTACCAGACCACTGCCAGAGAACCAAAATACTAACCTATTGGAAAGTAAAAAAAAAGTAAGAACTGTTGATGTTTTTTCAGTATGTGAATTTGTAATATAGCTTTATGGAGATGTCAATTTTGACCAATTTGTACTAAAAGTAGCTAGACAAGATATGGCTTAAAAGCTGCACAAACTGTATAATGCATAAGTCCTCAATTTTTAAACCAAAATTAGATTTTGCAATTGCTCAACCTTCAAATTATCTCATTTTATGACAAATTGTATTTGGGTGTACTCATCCAGAACATGGCAAAAGTTGCCAGTTTTGACAAATTACTGATGTTTCCTAAGTTAGCATACTTTATCCAAACGCAATCAACATTTCACAGATTCATTACGCAATTAAGAATTAGACACAACCTGTGTGCATCGCACAGGTCTCAATGCCTCGTGGATAGTAATGTCTCAGTCGCTAGTCAAAGATTAAAAGAGGAGTAAGCATCTTAGCATCACTATCATAACATCTTCTATTCTAGAATCTATCAACTGCATTTATACAAATTTATAAGTCGCTTGTAGGATTTATGACTTGGAGAGCATTCTGTCTGTTCTTAGAAAATGGATCAGAATGTGTTCCATATATATGTCACAAAGAGACTATAAACAATCTGGGATGGTGGTTGTGGAAAGAGAGTAGAACTCATATCAAGTAAATTCAGCTTGTAGTAAAAAAAATAAAAAGAATACAGGGGCATTCCGAGAATTGAACTCGGGACCTCTCGCACCCTAAGCGAGAATCATACCACTAGACCAAATGCCCTCTTGATGGTATTTGTAATTCATATTCGATATTGTACTTGTTTTCATGTAGGGCAATAGTTGACAACTAAAGGCTTCCAATTCCATGAACCACAAATATGTTAGTCTAAACTGGTAAAAAGCCAAGTTAAAATTTTCAAATAACTTCATTTTAATTGACTTTGGTATGACTGGCCCATTTTTCTGGTTTTGAACTAACTTTGTTTGAGTTATATACTTATATGGTCATACTAATGGACTCAAATGCTCAAGTTCAGATCACTTATTCTATGCAGCTGATTAAATATTTCAATCTTTTGTATTAGTCATTTTTTAGAGTGAGTAGGTCTTCTCTTCATACTTAAAAAAGACATTGTCTAACATGATGTAGGATTAGTTGACAGAAAAAAGGGTCATATGAGGGCTCAACAACTTCATGACCTTTAAATGCAGTGGCTTGGTGTTGGGCATTCTCTGCTAGAATCACAATTCACAGCTCTAGCGTGAGTGTCGGTTTAGGTTAATCATACTTAAAGTGTGTAATTTATTGAAGTAATCTGATATTGTAAATTCATAATACACATGTAATTCAGAAAGTATGCATCCATAATGCGAATCATGCTACCTGCCACTTCCTGATCAGTTCTGCCACATTTAATATTTAATGCTCATTTTGGTAATTGAGGAGTACTACTTTTCACCAACTTGGTCTACCCAAATAAAGAGCTTCTCTAACCATGAGATAAATTTATTGACAAAGTATCTCTTCAAATCTGCTAGGCACATGTTTGTGGCATACAAAATCACCTTATTAATTGGACCTGGTTCCAAACATTTTTTAACTTAGTTGATATAAGTAGTAGACTTATAAAAATAAACTAGTGGCATTCTTAAAAATGTTCACATAAAAGAAGTAAGCTTTTCTATACATAAAAGAACTCGGGACCTCTCGCACCCAAAGCGAGAATCACACCACTAGACCAGGTGCCCACTTGTTGCATTTGTCTCTTTGTATCCCTTACTACAATGGTTGGAACATGAGCTAACACATTTTGTTCCTTATCCCCATGAAGTCACAACTGTCTGAAGTATGTTCCAACTGTGAATACTTGTGCTTGTGCCTGTCGTTTTCCTGTTTATACTTCTGGTACTGTATCACTACATTTAAGTTGCAGCAGTTAAAAGGCTACTATGTTTAAAGGAAACATAAGTTTGTATTCATACCAGTAGACCAAATGCCTACTTGCTACATTTATCTGTGTGTATTTATCACCGTAGGCCAAATGCAGTGATGTTACTACCTTTTAGTCTTATTTCTATTGAGTTGTTTAAAAATAAATGCAAAGGTCAATGGATAGTTTATAGCACCGAGAATTGGTTATCCTACAAACAAACAAAATATGATCTTTGTTCTTTAAATACTGATCCCTTAGAGAATCTATGTTCTTACTTTTTCTAAAACAGTAAAAAAAACTGTAACATCAAATTCACAGTGTTTCTTGTATTTTTCACTTTTCGCTAGCTTGTACATATTTCATATTTTGGTAGTGATAATAGTGGTGTTCATATGTTGGATTACATGTAAACATTAATTTGTTTCACTAAGTTCATTATACTAGTATTAACATAAGTGCATTGCTCTCATTGTTGCAACTTGCAAACTAACACAGTCACTATATAACCAACTGGGCTTAGCTCAGTTGGCCACCTGAGGTCTCCTAAGGAGCTTTGGGGGAGGTTGTTATCATGAGGTCTCAAGTTCGAGCCTCACTGAGTTTTTTTTCTAGGTGAGAATATGTGTTGGGCTCTGCCCACTCAGATGCGTCGAGTCTCTGACTCACTAATGATAGTATTGTACTAACTCGCTGTTCTAAAAAAAAGCGTATTCAAATTTATTCTCTCTTGTTCCTACTTTATCCGTTTAATTTCGGCTTTCATGACTACTGGTTCCTGTGTGGATGAAAACGTACATATCTCTAAAATAAGCATACAATCAACAAATATCGAAAATATTCAACAAGTAAAATGATACACAAACGTACTGTCTTTCTCTTTCTTTTCTTCTTAGCCTGAGCCTCAGTTCTAGCTGAAATCTATGATAAAAAAATATAAAGATTATCAAATTTGTTTTTAATTCTCATACTTGTAGATGATAAAATAAAAAGATACAGTGGTTATTATGGCTTAAAATTGGTTTTAAATTTTTAACTTCTTTGTAATCATCCAAACACAAAATAGAAACGAAAGATATTATTTTAAAAGTCTATTATATTGGAGGTTTTTGGCACATTTCTGTTGTGGACATAACCTGCTTTTGTGAATTTGAATAATAGGGTATGCAGTACTGGTATATATTTTTTTGGACTGCAAACAGAAATAACATAACGCAAAACTAGCAAGATGCTAGAAAATTACAAAGGAGTTTTTAGCCAATCTTGCCAACTTAACAATTTGGCGCCTCTACATTTTAACCAAGAAAAAGAATATAAACGGATATAATCAAAAATGTCACTTTTCCTCATAAAATGAGAATTAAAAATGACACTATTCCGAAGCTTCCAAATATATCAACATGACGTCACAAGTATCACGTTCATTCTCTCTTGTTTTACCGAAGCACTTGACAAACCATCAATCCAAGCTAGCCAAGACAAGATTGAATTTAGATGAGAATCAGATATTCCCACACCATACACGAACTAACCTCCATACATCACATGCTGTCTCACAAAAGGAGAATAAGTGATCTTTAGTCTCGGCTGCCCTCGAACATAACGAACATAAAATTGAATCAATATCAAAACCACGTCTCGATAAATTGAATCTATGAGGAAGACGATCCAATGTTAGTCTCCACATAAACACGTTAATCTTTCTTGGAAGAAACTTGGACCATCTTGTGCGAGTGTCCAAAACCGGAAGAATGAAACTATCGATATGTTTACGTGTTTCTCCAACAGTAAAAACACCATTTTTACCTAGCAGCCATTGCCATGAATCCTCATCCGAAGTTAATTGAATCTGCTGGATTTCTGCCGCCAAATCAGTGAACATATCCTCAATTCTGCCACCCTCTATGTGTCTTCTCCAATGCCAATTCCATCGATTATTAGACCAACGATCAGCTGCATAGCAATCTTCGTTAACATCTAGACGAAATAACCTGTTATATGTCTGATATAGCGCACTATCTCCAAGCCACACGTCCTTCCAGAACCTGACCTTTGAGCCACATCCTAGTTTGATACGGATAGAATTGTTTGGAATAATATTACTGTTATGAAGATCATGAATCGTCGAGACCACATTTGCCCAAGTACCATGCATAAAATAGTGAGAAGAAATGAATCCCCCATCTTCTCCATGTATAGCTTTTATCAGACATGCCCATAGTAAATTTGGTTGGTTCATAAACCTCCATCTCCACTTTTGGAGAAGGGCTAAATTAAACGATTTTAAACTGACAATTCCTAACCCACCATGAGCTTTAGGAGCCAAAACTTGAGGCCAATTAATCTAAGAAGTCTTTCAATTTTCGTTATCACCGCCCCAAAAAAATGTAGCTCTAAGCTTCTTGAGTAATTTATTGACCGTCTCGGGAACTTTAAATATTGACATGTAATAAATACCAATACTCCCCAACACTGATTTGATTAAAGTTAACCGACCACCAATCGAGTACTGGTATATTTTAGCTAACTTGCTAATTTTGCGGTTGATCTACAAACAAGTATCACATATTTCTTTGGCAAAAATAAGATAATTCTCCACAATTTTGATGGGCGATGTCTGAAGTCTTTAGATTGGTTTAATCCATCACACAAGTTCACTGTCCTACGCACTAAATACTTTTAAGAGTGAATATGTTCATAACAATTTGTCGACACATGTTAACTTGGTAACTTGTTAAAGTTAAGTTAGAGTATCCACACTAAAGGATCGAAATTGAAAAAAGAATTTTAGGCTTTTAATTCACTGTATCTAATGCTACAACCAAACAAGCAGAGTTGGATCAGTGGGAAAAACCACTCTCATTTGAAGAGACAAAGGCGAGTGTTCGATCCTTGGCCGGAGGTCCTCTGGATGCAGCCTCTCTACCTTCGAGTAGGGGTAAGGCTGTCCACATCTCACCTTCGGCCTCCATACCCCGTGGAAGACAGTATTGGGTTCCGTTGATTTTTATCTAATGCTACAACCAGGCTGGCATGTATATATTGATCGTCCTAGATGCCTTGTTCGAATTTAAATTGTGGCAACTGAACCTAACAAACAGTCAGTGTCCACAACTCAATAACCATATGTTTGAAATCATCGGATAAAGAAGGAGCATATTCAATAGACTTTCATCCTTTCACCAAAACAAAAATAAAATGAAAAAGCTAGTGACCTGTAGAGAAAAAATAGTACTCCGTTAAACATGAGCTTTAATATTTTCAACTGGTTCCTGCACGCATTAGTCATGGGAACTTAACTACAAAATCAGCATAATATTTCAAGCAGCCTGATGACGTATAGTATGGACCGGCCCGGCCCACTCATACTATTATGGGCTTGGTAGCTGATAATAGGCCTCCGGCCCACGCATCGCGGTCACGGCCTCCTGGACCTATCGGCACGCTGTCCGTGGCCGCGGTATCTTCACAACTTATCTTTAAAAAATGATAACCTAATTAAATAAGAGATATGCTTTACTTATTTAATTCAAATAGGATAATTCCGAATTCCTACGATATCGGCCGTGTCTTGGGCTGAAAGTTATGGAAACCCTAAGGATTATTTAGCCTATAAAAGGAAGGCAATTGTCATCAATACAGGTATCTGGCAAAAACCCTAATTACATTCGATTACTCCCCAAAAGCTATATACTTACTCTCACGCCGGAGTCTAATTGTGGGATCCGCTCTGATTGCAGTTTATTATACTATAGAATATATCATAAAAATATAATACTTTTAAAAGAGAAATTAAGAAAATTACCAAGTTACCCTTGATAAAATTCTCTCTCAAAAATATATATAATATAATATATAATACGTATATTAGACCGGGCAAGTATGATCACCCGGGTCGTTTTCCCCAATGAATAGTGAAATTGAAACCACGTTTTAAGTTCGGATCCTGATTTGAATGAAGCAAAGAAATTTGGTTTGGAAAGATATGAAAATAAAATTAAATTGAACAATTAAACAAATACGGAAATGCAACTATAAAGCAAATTGACTAAGATTTTACCCTAAAAATGTAAACTAAAATTTTACTAAATTAAGAAAAAGTGAAGAAAATTATTAAAAATAAAAGCCCTAATTTTAATCTTTTTATAAAAGTTTAATTAAACTAATTAAAACTTAAACCTAATTACTAATTAAAACTATATGAACTAATTAAAAACTAACTTAAGGACTAATTGTGCAAAAACCTAAGAAACTAACGGGGAAACTAACAAACTGACGGAGGGACTAACTGAAAAACAACTAAGATTGCAAAGTTACACTTTCTACCCTGAGAATCTACCCCGACCACAAATAAAGTCCAATAAGCATTAGAAATTTTAAAAAAGCTTAAAATGAAAAAACTCAAAGAAGCAAAGTTGTAAAGGAAGCTAGTGGGAACAAAATTAATAAAGGCTATTAGGACTGAAAATCTCAAATAAGCTCAGTAAGAGCTTATTTCTAAACTGATTACAGAAAGTGAGGTTTTGAGCTTATTTTCACTTAAACAGCCATAAAATACTCAAATTAAGCTTATTTCTAAAAAGGAAAGGATCCTAAAAGCTTATAAGTGTTAATCTAGAAATGCAAAGAAAACTAAGCTAGAAGTGCTCTTAAACTACTGAAATTAAGCATGATTCAGGCAAACTCAGGAAATAAGCAAAGGAGCACAAATTCCAAATGAGCTTAAAGACTTAAAAAGCTAAACTGGACTCTAAAATTTTAAGGACTTATAAAACTACTTATAATCTATCTAATTAAGCTAGAAATCTAAACTTAAAAGCTAATTTAACAAGTTTAAATTCCTAAGGACTCTAAGTACTGTTTTTGGAATTTTCAGGTTTTTATGGCTTTTGACAGCTAAATTAAACTAAGTAAATAAGCTAGAAATTGCAAATTAAGAATTAAAATGTATTAAACTATATTAAAACTTAAATCCTACTAAATTTAATAAGCTAAATCTTAAAATTACTTATCTAAATTAAGCTGAGAACACAGCAGTACTAACTGAGGTTAGTACTGCTAGTGTAAAAGTTCAGCAGTACTTTCAAGAGAAAGTACTGCTAGTGTAACTTGACTTTTGAAAACAAAAATAAGCAATGAAATAAGCTAGAAAATGACAACTAAAACTAAATTCTTAATAAGCTAAAGCTAAACTTAATCCTACTGAAATTAAAGCTAACAGTACTAACTTATGAAAGCAGTACTAACTTGGAAGTTAGTACTGGTAGTGTAAAGGCTCAGCAGTATTAACTTATGTTAATACTGCTAGTGCAAATTAAGAGTGCACTAAACCAAACACCCCTTTACCATTTTGACAGGACTGAGAAAAGCTTTTTAAGAGAAATTTAATGAACAAGCACTAAATACCAGATAAAAACTAGCTTAAAACAAACTTAACAATCATGATTAAACAACTGAATAAGCAAAATTCTAAGATCTTAACTAATTAAACTAATATTTTTGGATTTTATGAGTTTTTATGACAGAAATTGATAACTAAAGATCTATAACTACTTAAGCAAAAATAGATGAAGATAAACCACTAATAAGTACTAGAAGAGAAATTTGAACACTAACAAGCAAATAGAATAAGCAAATAAACAGATCTAAACATAGCAGGCAATAATATCATTATCTAAAACTAGAATTTTAAAGGAAAATGAAAGAGAAACTTACACACTCCTCTAGCTAAACAAGAGGAACCAATAAAGGCAGCTACAAGCTCTCTAGCTTATTGGATAAGCTAGAGTAAAGTCCTTGGGATCTCTTCCAAGTTAAGATCCCCTTCCAAAAGCTCAAATACAATAAGATCCATAATAGATTTAACTGATTTAAGGTTTAAGTAAGATTAATTCTGAATTCAAATAGCTCTATTTCAGCTTATAGACTGAAAGAGCTTAATATGAGCTTAATAGCTTAATGAGACAATATGGCTTATTAAGAGAGCTTATGATTTTAAATGAGAGTTTAGAAAATGAGATTTAAAACATTAAAAACTGAATTTCATTAATTGAAGAAGCTGATTACATTAAAAGGAAAAATTACATTTAAGAAATAAAATACGAAATACTAAAAATTACATAAAAATTTGATTAA
>BQNB010063159.1:0-35793 GCA_026074375.1 Tanacetum coccineum
ATTCAGGTCAACAAAGGGTTGTGAAGTGTTTTAACTGCCAAGGGGAAGGTCATATGGCAAGACAGTGTCCAAAGCCAAAGAGGAAAATGGATGCTACGTGGTTCAGGGAAAAAGTTATATTGGTCGAAGCTCAAGGAAATGGTAAAGTTCTAAATGAGGAAGAATTGGAATTCTTGGCAGACCCTAGTATTGCAGAAGGTCCAGTTACACAGTCAGTCATTACACATAATGCAGCTCATCAAGCCGATGATTTGGATGCATATGATTCTGACTGTGACGAGATCTCTACAGCCAAATCAGTTCTTATGGCCAATTTGTCTAGTTACGGATCAGATGTTATCTCCGATGTACCAATCTCTCACAACACTAATAATGATATGCTAAATCAAAGTGTGCAAGAAATGTCGTATTATGAACCTTCTCATTTTGTGAAACATCCAGAGAATGAGATACATAGTGATAGTAATATTATTCCGTACTCTCAATATCTGATTGAATCATAAAATGCAGCTGTTCAGGATATAAATTATTCTGCACAACAAGATGCCTTGATATTATCTGTGTTAGAACAACTGTCAAATCAAGTAACTAACTGTAACAAGGTCAATAATGACGATTTAATTGCCAATGAATCCTTATCTGCTGAGCTTGAAAGATACAAAGAACGGGTAAAATTACTAGAAGAAAGACAAAATGTGGATTTAGGTACTCGATAAAGCTTATAATAGATGATATAATTTAGGAGAAAAATGCACAGTTAGCGGATTTTGAAAAGGAAATTAACTATCTTAAACAAACTCTTTCTGAACAATCAAAAGAAAAGGAATTGTTAACAAAAACATTTAATGTTTTCAAAAACAAATCCAAGGAAAAGGAAGCTAAGAATATTGATACAGAAATTGCTTTGGAAAAGAAAGTTAAAGAACTGGACAACATTGTTTGTAAATTGGGTCAATCCGCGCAAACTATGCATATGCTCACGGAACCACAAGCTTTCTATGATAACAACCTGAAACAAGCTCTTGGTTTTCAAAATCCTTTCTATCTTAAGAAAGCTTAGCAGATTAGGCTAATGCTTTATGACGGTAATGTTATTGCTAAGGAAACCAATGTGATTTCAATTGTTGATTCTGAAGAGACTTTGATGCTTGAAGAAGAGAGTCGATCCAAAATGTTTTTTAAACAAAGTGATCTAATGGTCTTAGAAAAGAAAGTTAACATTAAACCAATTAATTATGCTGAGTTAAATTAATTATCTGAAGATTTGGGTAAATGTTTTGTCCCACAACGAGAACCGTTTGATGAACAAGCTTTACACCCTAATACTGACCAATCTGCTTCTTCGCTTGTCAAAATTGAGGCTCCTCGAGAACTTCCTAAGGTAATCCTAGTTAATACAAGCCTTAAAAAAGCTTAAATACCATCTTGGCCAATTTGACAATGTGGTGCAAAACCGGATCACGCCCAATGCTTTAATAGAAGGGGAATGGGGGTTTAAACACACAAAAGCTGTTTTTTTAAAAGAAATAATTCCATTTTTAAAGACTTTAAAATACATATTTAATGTTTTCGATAAATATCTTTTAAATGAGATAACGGAAGTACAAACTGTTTTTAACCAAATGGAAGTTGCGGTTCAACAGTATCATGTAGACAAACAGTGCTTTGAAATTCAAAAGAAACAATTTTTGATTGAATACGATCGACTCTTGGATCAAATCATTTCTCAAGATATTGTTAATATTGTTGTAAATTCTTCTGTGGATGTGAATACTTTTGTGAAAGGAAATTCTTCTGCTGTTATGAATGATTCTGTGAATTATGTAGAAATGTGCAACAAGTATCTTGAACTTGAAGCTGAGCTTATCAAACAACACAACATGGTTGAAAAAGATGAGTATAATAGACTTTCAAAAAGATTTTATGAACTTGAACAACACTGAATTTCTCTTGAAATTGCAATGCAACTGAATAAAGAAATTTTTCAAAAGAATAACACATCTATAAACCAAACTGAACCTTCATTTAATCAACTGTTTGAATTGGTTAATTTAAAAGTTGAGCTTCAAGCAAAAGACACAACCATCGAGAAGTTGAAGACAAACATTAAACGGTTGAATAAACATTTCACCACAAACAATGTGAAAAAGGACATAGATGAGATTGAGATAATCAATATCGAACTGGAACACAGAGTGACAAAACTAATTGCTGAGAATGAGCATTTGAAACTGACTTATAAACAACTCTATGATTCAATTAAACCATCACGTGTTCGTGCTAAAGAACAAACTAAATCTTTGGTTAATCAATTGAATCAAAAGTCTATTGAAATTACTGATTTAAATGCTTAACTTCAAGAAAAAGTTTTTGTCATAACAACATTAAAAAATGATCTTAGAAAATTTAAAGGAAAAGACATAGTCGATAATGCTACCCAAGCATCAAATGCTACCACTATTGCTCCAGGAATGTATAAGCTTGACCCAGTAATATTGGCTCCTATGGATAAGAATAATCGGGAAACTCATATATACTACCTTAAGCACACTATGGAACAAGCTGTTATTCTTAGGGAGATAGTTGAACAAGCCTACTCACTAAACCCTTTAGATAGTGCATCTTACTCTACCTGTAAGTATGTTAAGCTAATTCAAGAGTTGCTAGGTTATGTAAGAGATACATGCCCTGATATTCACAAACCTAGTGAGAAATTAGTTGCGGTCACGCCTATTAACAAGAAGAAAACAGTTTGATTTGTTGACACTGTCACATCGTCAGGCAACATTCCCAAAGTACCTAACAGACCTTTATTGTCTTCTACAGGAGTAAACCCTTCTACTAGTGCTAGCGGATCAAAGCCTTCAGGCAATACAAAGAATGATAGGATCTCACGAACACCAAGTAGTAATGAGAAGAATAAAGTAGAAGTCCAGTCTAGGAAAGTTAAATCTAGTTTGAATAAAAGGAACTCTGATTCTAAAAATGTCTGTAATGAACATGTTAAGCATCATGTTAAAGGTGCTAAGGCTCTTTGTTCTGTATGCAATAAATGTTTGTTTGATGCTAATCATGCTATGTGTTTAATTGATCATGTGAATAGTATGAATGTGCGTGCTAAATCTGCCTCTAAGAAAAATAAAAAGAGAAAAGAATGGAAACCTACTGGTAAAGTGTTTAACTCTATAGGATATAAATGAAAACCCACTAAAAGGACTTTCACTTTAGTTGGAAATGCGTGCCCTTTAACTAGGTTAACCACCACTAAAAAAGTGCCTCTTAGGGTTCCCATTCCTCTTGAAGTAGTTACACCAAAACATATAGTAACTAGAATGTATACCAGGAGACCTAAAGTACCTAAGTCTATTCAAAATAACAAACCTAAGGTTGCAAAATCTATGACTGCTTACAGAATGGAACTCGGTACATCTCGGGGATCCGATATTTCAGTTGCTCCATCTTCTTCTTCTCTTATCGACTGTAGGTTGTCCAAATTGTTATGTGGTATTTAGAATCTGGATATTGCAAGCACATGACCGGAGATCGCTCTCAGCTCACCAATTTCGTTCATAAATTTCTCGGTACTGTCAAATTCGGTAATGACCAAGTTGTGAAGATTATGGGATATAGTGATTATCAGATAGGGAACGTCACAATTTCAAAGGTATATTATGTGGATGTATTAGGACATAATCTATTCTCAGTTGGTCAATTCTGCGACTCAGATCTTGAAGTAGCTTTCAGAAAACACACATGCTTTGGTCGTAATCTGGAAGGTGTTGATTTACTCTTAGGATCTCGAGGAACTAACCTGTATTCTCTGTCCATAGGGGATATGATGGCGTCTTCTCCTATATGTCTCTTGTCAAAAGCCATAAAGACTAAGTCATAGTTATGGCATCGTCGTCTGTCTCATTTGAATTTTGGTGCTATTAATCACTTGGCCAGACACGGTATAGTGCGTGGTCTTCCTAGATTTAAAACCTTTAGAAGTCGGACCATATCATCTTCTTTTAAGTTTTTAGCAATTATGACGGGTAGTTTATCGATACCCTCCAAAAAAGCATACTCAAGATGAGAAGGTAGATCCTTGAGCTCAAGCTCCGGAGGATCATCAATAGAAGATTTTATGATTTTAAGTTCCTCAATATGAAGTTCTTTCGGAGGGAGAGGAGATGATGGATCATCGTTTAATAACTTATCGAGTAGATGATGGTCTCCCTCCGGATCAAAGTCGTCATCATCAATTCCTGGGTGAATTGAATCATTTGTAAGACAAGCTTCGATTTCTTCTAAAATGAAGTCCCCTTCCTCAAAAGGTGTGAGAGAGGGGACAAGTTAGAAAGGATAGGATTCTATAAGAACGAGTGGGGATTGCCACTTCGTAGAACTGTCCGAAAATCCAAGCACTTCTAGAGCATAGGACTTCTCACAACTAACGTCGATGACATCGATTTCGATTAATCGATACAACTCATATGTAGGAGAACTCACAGTTTGACCAACTTTAAAAAGGATAGGCATCATCATCAACTCGAGAGTTAATCTTCACATACACATCAATCAAAGCACGTCCAATCCTCAAAAAGGGTCTCCCGAGAATTAAGGGAACCCAAGGATCGACAACATAATCAACGACTACGAAGTCGGTCCTAAAAATGGAACTTTCCTTACTATTACAAAGAACATCTCCGCAATACTGGAGGACTAAGTTGTCGATCGGTCTGCAAAAAGTTTTCAAGAATCAGTTGAGTAGGAGTAAGTTTGGAGAGTGAGGCTTCTCAAATATGGAAAGAGGCATCAAGTTGATGCTTGCACCAAGATAGGCCAAGGCTAAGCATTCAACTAACTCTGGAAAATCACATGGAATAAGAAACTTGCCGGGGTCTCCAAGTTTTTTGGGAAACTTTTTTAGGATAACCGCCGAGCAATTCTCATTCACAGATGTTTTGGCTAAGTCAAACAATTTTTCTTTGTTATTAAGGAGACTTTTAAACATTGAAGCAAATTTCGGCATATGTAGAAGAGCATCCGTGAAACTAAGCTCGAAATGTAATTCCCTAAAGATTTCAACAAATTTTGAAGCTAGATTATCATCTTTTTCACGGAGCTTTTGTTTGTTGGCTCTCGAAGGATAAGGTATAGACGGTTTAGGCTTAGGAGCAACAACGGGCTCATCAATTGGAGCTTGAATTTGGACTACCGGAGGTTGGATGTTTTTGGTACTCGGTTGCACCGTATCCTTTGTCACCTCGGGTTCCCGTTCCACCACCTTGGGAAGAGGTGGAATTGGAGGTCCATCATAAGAAATACCACTTCGGGTGGTGATTGCTTTCAAGTCACCTCTCGGGTTAGCAATGGTATTGCTAGGAAGTGGTCCCGAACCCGAAGAAGAAGCGGTATTCATTTGGAAAAAACTAGCCATCATATTCTTAAGCTCGTTGGTTTGATTTGACTTTTGTATTGAAGTTTGCATTTCATTCCTCAATTCATTTTTCACATTATTAATTTGATTTTGCATGGCTTTTATATTAGTATCAATTATCTTCTTGTAATTTGACAATTCATTCGAAGGAGCAACTTGAGTTTGCTGAATCGGAGCTTGATAACTCGGATTTCCTTGATTAATTCCTCTGTTTTGATTGTAACCTTGATTGTACCGGGTTTGATTATTTTGCACATTCGGTTGAGCAAAACCCGGTGGTCGAATTTGGTTAGCTACACTTTGAGGACGGTATCCGGTATTTCCCTGATTATAGTTTACTGCGGCTGCTGAAACATATCCTTGAATATTATCTTGATATTCCGGAAAAACGTTGCCATCGGTGGCAAGACATTGGTGGTAAGGATGCGGTCCACCACAAGTAACACAAATTTCCTCAACCGCTTTCACGGAAGCGGGAGGAGAAGATTTCTGATGAAGCATAGCCTTAACGGCGTCAACAAGAGCGGCAATCTCGGGAGAATGAGGGGTAGAAGAAGAAGGAGCATTCGTACTCACTTTTGAAACAATCGGTTTGTTCCGTGAGTTGCGAACTTTTGACTTGTTTTCAATAATTGTCAAAGCATCTCGAGGAGTTTTAGTCAAAAGATTACCACCGGCGGCGACATTCAAAGAATCTTGATCGGTTGGGGTTAAAGCATTGTAGAAGGTATCAAGTTGATGCAACTCCGTAAAACCGTGATGTGGGCATGCACGAAGGAGATCCTTGAAACGGTCCCATGCCTCACAAAATGATTCATCAAAACGTTGTTGAAAATTCGTAATTTCATTCCGGAGATTTGTAGTTTTTGAAGGAGGAAAGAATTGGTTAATAAACTTGGAAACAAGATCTTCCCAAGTAAGAATAGAACGAGGGGGTTCTTTTTCGAGCCAAATCTGGGCTGCCCCCTCGATAGAAAATGGAAAAAGCATAAGCTTAATTGACGAATTAGGCACATCTCTATACTTAATTGTGGAAGTAATCTTGTTAAACCAACGAATGTGAGCATGTGGATCTTCTTTCTCAAATCCGTAAAATTGTTTTGAAGTTACAAGATTTAGAAGACCATGTTTAAGCTCAAAATTCTCCACAAATTAGCGGGAATAAACAATAGCATCTCGTAACCCTCGTTGGGGTGCTTGGAATAATCCGCCATAGTACGTGATAGCGTTCATCGTAACTATGGAACTCTCTTCAAGAGAAAACGGTTTGACTCTTTGCTTGGAACGTCTACGATTATGACGATTCGGAATCGTAGAAGTAGGATTCGTAGAAGGTTCACCAATGAATTTTGACGAAGAGCGAGTTTGCATACACTAAGAACAAAATAAGAGAAAATAAAAAAGAGAAAAATATTTTTGTAACCGATAATCAAACAAGTTGTACGTGTAGCCCTAGAAAATGCCACAAAGAGCGGGAGGAGTGGTAAGCGCGAAGCGTTTTTAAAAACCTTCTCCTTTCGGGTCGAAGTTCGTAGGATCAACCCTCCTTATACCTCTCTTATAGTTTGTAATCTAAAGGTGAGCCAATTTCACAAGTGACACAACGGTTGTTTTTGTTGTTTTTCAATTTTTTGGAATTTTTGATTACTTGATAATAGAAGAAAATATTCACAAATGAAAGCGATAACTTCACGGGGAAGGGTCTTCAAACACTAATCTTCAAACATAAACACAATAATCGAACACACCTCCCCGGCAGCGGCGCCAAAAATTTGATTTGTCCTTAATTATACATATATATATAACTTAATATACATATATATAATTAAAATCAAAATATCAAATAATGAAAGAGTGTTAGTCCTTAAGGACCAATGGTGTAATGAGATAAGGACAAGCAGTGTTAGTCCTTAAGGACTAACGGTAAAATAGTTTAAAAGGGATTATGGTTAAGGGTTATGTTGGGCTTAATTTTGGTCACGTGTTTAATATATATGGTGTTTGCATTGGGCTTTATAAGGTATTGTCTAATAGAAAAGCTTAATGGCTGACTCGACCCATTAACTTGGTTCGGGTTGGCCCATTTATGGTGAATACGTCTTTGGCATCGACTTTGACTTTGACTTTTTGACATTGACTTTTCACGCTCTTTCCATTCCCGTGCTCGCTTTTGTTGGTTTTGGCTTTGTTTTTGTCCTTTAGTGAATATCTGATACCTGCATAGTATACCAAGCAAAACAAATATATATTTGACATTTTATGTCCGTTTTTGGTCATTTTAGGCCTTGTTTTATAGTAAAAAGGTATGTGTAATTAAGCACATACTAATGAACAAGCTTTACACCCTATTACTGACCAATCTGCTTCTTCGCATGTCAAAATTGAGGCTCCTCAGAAACTTCCTAAGGTAAGCCTGATTAATACAAGCCTTAAAAATCTTAAATACCATCTTGGCCAATTTGACAATGTGGTGAAAAAGCAGGTCACGCTTAATTCTTTAACAGAAAGGGAATGGGGTTGCTAGCACTAAAAAGCTGTTTTCAAAAGAAATAATTCCATTTTTTAAAGACTTTTAAAAGACGTTTTTAATATTTTGATAAAAACTTTTAAATGAGGTAACAGAAGTTCAAACAATTTTTAACCAGATGGAAGCTACTGTTCAACAGTATCATGTAGACAAACAATGCTTTAAAATTCAAAAGAAACAATTTTTGATTGAAAACAACCGACTCTTGGATCAAATCATTTCTCAAGATATTATGAATATTGTTGTGAATTATTCTGTGGATGTGAATACTTATGTGAAAGTGAACTCTTCTGTTGTTATGAATGATTCTTTGAATTATGTAGAAATGTGCAACAAGTGTCTGGACCTTGAAGCTGAGCTTATCAAACAACACAACATGGTTTAAAAAGATAAGTATAATAAACTTTCAAAAAGATTTTCTGAACTTGAACAACACTGCATTTCTCTTGAAATTGCAATGCAACTCAATAAAGAAAATTTTCAAAAGAATTACACATATGTCAACCAAACTGAACCTTCATTTAATCAATTGTTTGAATTAAAGAATTTGAAAGCTGAGCTTCAAGTAAAAGACACAACAATCAAGAAGTTGAAGGCAAACATTAAACGTTTGAATAAAACCTCTACCACAAACAGTGTGAAAAAGGACATAGATGAGATTGAGACCATCAATATCAAACTGGAACGTAGGGTGACAAAACTAATTGTTGAGAATGAGCATTTGAAACAGACTTATAAATAACTCTATGATTCAATTAAACCATCATGTCTTCGTGCTAAAGAACATGTTGAATCATTGGTTAATCAATTGAATCAAAAGTCTGTTGAAATTACTGATTTAAATGCTCAACTTCAGAAAAAAAGTGTTTGTCATAACAGCTTTAAAAACATATCTTAAGAAAATTCAAGAAAAAGAACATAGTCGATAGTGTCTGCCCAATGTCAAATGCTACCACTATTTGCTCCCAGGAATGTATAAGCTTTGACCCAGTAATTTGCTCATAAAGGTTAAGAATAATAGGGAAGTTCACAAATACTAACTTAAGCATACTAATGGAACAAGCTGCTATTCTTAGGGAGCCTAGTTGAACAAGCTAAATCATGAAACCCTTTAGATAGTGCATCTTACTCAGCCTGTATGTATGTTAAGCTGATTCAAGAGTTGTTTAGGAATTATGTAGAGTTACATTGCCCCATTTCACAAAAACTAGTATGAAATTAGTTTGCGTCACGCCTATTTAACAAAATGAAAAAAGTTCCGATTTGCTGACACAGTCACATCATCAGGCAACATTCCTAAAGCAACTAACATACCTCTATTGTCTTCTACGGGAGTAAACCCTTCTACTAGTGCTAGCGGATCAAAGCCTTCAGGCAATACAAAGAATGATAGGATTTCACGAACACCAAGTAGTAATAAGAAGAATAACGTAGAAGTCTAATCTAGGAAAGTTAAATCTAGTTTGAATAAACAGAACTCTGATTCTAAAAATGTATGTAATGAACATGTTAAGCATCCTGTTAAAGGTGCTTAGGCTCTTTGTTTTGTATGCAATGAATGTTTGTTTGATGCTAATCATGCTATAAGTTTATTTAATCATGTGAATAGTATGAATGTGCGTGCTAAATCTGTCTCTAAGAAAAATAAAAAGAGAAAAGAATGGAAACCTACTGGTAAAGTGTTTAACTCTATAGGATATAAATGAAAACCCACTAAAAGGACTTTCACTTTAGTTGGAAATGCGTGCCCTTTAACTAGGTTAACCACTACTAAAAAAGTGCCTCTTAGGGGTTCCCATTCCTCTAGAAGTAGTTACACCAAAACATGTAGTAACTAGAATGTATACCATGAGACCTAAAGTACATAAGTCTATTCAAAATAACAAACCTAAGGTTGCAAAATCTATGAATGCTTACAGAATGGAACTCGGTACATCTCGGGGATCTGATATTTCAGTTGCTCCATCTTCTTCTTCTCTTAACAGAACTGAGGTTGTCCAAAATTGTATTGTATTTGGAATCTGGATACTGCAAGCACATGACTGGAGATCGCTCTCAGCTCACCAATTTCGTTCATAAATTTCTCGGTACTGTCAAATTCGGTAATGACCAAGTTGCGAAGATTATGGGATATGGTGATTATCAGATAGGGAACGTCACAATTTCAAGGGTTTATTATGTGGAAGGATTAGGACACAATCTATTCTTAGTTGGTCAATTCTGCGACTCAGATCTTGAAGTAGCTTTTAGAAAACACACATGCTTTGTTCGTAATCTGGAAGGTGTTGATTTACTCTTAGGATCTCGAGGAACTAACCTGTATTCTCTGTCCATTGGGGATATGATGGCGTCTTCTCCTATATGTCTCTTGTCAAAAGCCACAAAGACTAAGTCATGGTTATGGCATCGTACTGACTGTCTTATTTTAATTTGGTGCTATTAGTCCTTGGCCCATAACAACGTATAGTTCGTAGTCCTTCCCCAGATTTAAAACCTTTAGAAGTCGGACCATATCATCTTCTTTTAAGTTTTTAGCAATTATGACGGGTAGTTTATCGATACCCTCCAAAAAAGCATACTCAAGATGAGAAGGTAGATCCTTGAGCTCAAGCTCCGGAGGATCATCAATAGAAATTTAACGATTTTAAGTTCCTCAATATGAAGATCTTTCGGTGAGAGGAATGATGGATCATTCGTTTTAATAACTTATCGATAAAGATGGACTCCCTCCGGATCAAAGTATGTCATCATCATTCTGGTTGAAATGAATCATTTGGTAAGACAAGCTTCGAATTCTCAAAAGTGACGTCCCCTTCTCAAAAGGTGTGAGAGAGGGGGAAGAAGTAAAAAGGATAGGATCTAAAGACGGAGTGGGATCACACTCGTAGAACTATCCGAGAATCCAAGCACTTCTTGAGCATACTTCTCACAAGCTACGTCGATGACATCGATTCGATTAATCGATACAACATCATTGTAGGAGTATCTCGAAGTTTGACCAACTTTAAAGGTTATGGCTTCATCATCAACTCGGAGAGTTAATTCTTCACCATAAACATCAATCAAAGCACGTGCCGTCCTCAAAAAGGGTCTCCAAGAATTAAGAACCCGGGGATCGACAACATAATCAACGACTACGAAGTCGGCCGGAAAATGGAACTTTCCTACTTTTACAAAGACATCTTCGGCAATACCAGATGGACTAGTAGTCGATCGGTCTGCAAGTTCAAGAATCATTTGAGTAGGAGTAAGTTCGGGGAGTGAGAGCTTCTTCCATATGGAAAGAGGCATCAAGTTGATGCTTGCACCAAGATAGGCCAAGGCTAAGCATTCAACTAACTCTGGAAAATCACATGGAATAAGAAACTTGTCAGGGTCTCCATGTTTTTTGGGAAACTTTTTTAGGATAACCGCCGAGCAATTCTCATTCACAGATGTTTTGGCTAAGTCAAACAATTTTTCTTTTTTATAAGAGACTTTTAAACATTGAAGCAAAATTCGGCATATGTAGAAAGAGGCATTCCGTGAAACTAAGCTCGAAATGTAATTCCCTAAAGATTTCAACAAATTTTGAAGCTAGATTATCATCTTTTTCACGGAGCTTTTGTTTGTTGGCTCTCGAAGGATAAGGTATAGACGGTTTAGGCTTAGGAGCAACAACGTGCTCATCAATTGGAGCTTGAATTTGGACTAAACCGGAGGTTGGATTTTTTTGTACTCGGTATAAGCACCGAATCCTTTGTCACCGTCGAGTTCCGTTCCCCACCACCTTGGGAAGATGGTGGAATTGGAGGTCCATCATAGAAATACACTTGGGGGTGAGCTTTTCAATCACCTCTCGGTTAGCAATGTATTGCTAGGAAGTGTCCCTAGACCCGAAGAAGAAGGCTGTATATCAATTTGGAAAAAACTAGCCATCATATTCTTAAGCTCATTGGTTTGATTTGCTTTGTATGAAGTGGTTCATTACATGTCCTCAATTCATTTTCACATTATTAATTTGATTTTGCATAGCTTTTATATTAGTATCATTTATCTTCTTGTAATTTGACAATTCATTCGAAGGAGCAACTTGAGTTTGCTGAATCGGAGCTTGATAACTCGGATTTCCTTGATTGTTTCCTCGGTTTTGATTGTAACCTTGATTGTACCGGGTTTGATTATTTTGCACATTCGGTTGAGCAAAACCCGGTGGTCGAATTTGGTTAGCTAAACTTTGAGGACGGTATCCCGTTATCTGCCCTAATTATAAGTTTCCGTATGGCTGCTGAAACATATCCTTGAATATTATCTTGATATTCCGGAAAAACATTTCCATACCATGGCTAAGACATTGGTGGTAAGATGCTGTCCCACCACAAGTAACACAAATTTCCTCAACCGCTTTTACGGAAGCGAAAGGAGAAGATTTTTGATGAAGCATAGCCTTAACGGCGTCGACAAGAGCGGCAATCTCGGGAGAATGAGGGGTAGAAGAAGAAGGAGCATTCGTACTCACTTTTGTAACAATCGGTTTGTTCCGTGAGTTGCGAACTTTTGACTTGTTTTCAATAATTGTCAAAGCATCTCGAGATTATTAAGTCAAAAGATTACCACCGGCGGCGACATTCAAAGAATCTTGATCGGTTGGGGTTAAAGCATTGTAGAAGGTATCAAGTTGATGCAACTCCGTAAAACCGTGATGTGGGCATGCACGAAGGAGATCCTTGAAACGGTCCCATGCCTCACAAAATGATTCATCAAAACGTTGTTGAAAATTCGTAATTTCATTCCAGAGATTTGTAGTTTTTGAAGGAGGAAAGAATTGGTTAATAAACTTGGAAACAAGATCTTCCATGTAAGAAGTAGCACAAGTGGTTCTTTTCGAGCCAAATCTGGGTTGCCCCCTCGATAGAAAATGGAAAAAGCATAAGCTTAATTTGACGAATTAGGCAAAATCCTACTATACTTAATGTGGAAGTAATCTTGTTAAACCAACGAATGTGAGCATGTGGATCTTCTTTCTCAAATCCGTAAAATTGTTTTGAAGTTACAAGATTTAGAAGACCATGTTTAAGCTCAAAATTCTCCACATGTTAAGAATAGCGGGTAAATATCAAAAAGCATACTCCGTAACCCTCGTTGGGTGCATGGAATAATTCCGCCATTGTTCGTTGATCGGTCATCGTAACATGAAACTCTCTTCAAGAGAAAACGGTTTGACTCTTTGCTTGGAACGTCTACGATTATGACGATTCGGAATCGTAGAAGTAGGATTCGTAGAAGGTTCACCAACAAATTTTGACGAAGAGCGAGTTTGCATACACTAAGAACAAAATAACAGAAAATAAAAAGAGAAAAATATTTTTGTAACCGATAATCAAACAAGTGTACGATAGCTCTCTAGAAAACGCACAAAGAAGCGGAGAGCGGGTAAGCGCGAAGCGTTTTAAAAACCTTCTCCTTTCGGGTCGAAGTTCGTAGGATCAACCCTCCTTATACCTCTCTTATAGTTTGTTAATCTAAAGGTGAGCCAATTTCACAAGTGACACAACGGTTGTTTTTTGTTTTTTCATTTTTTGGAATTTTGATTTACTTTGAAAATAGAAGAAAATATTCACAAAATGAAAAGCGATTAACTCAACGGGGAAGGGTCTTCAATAACACTAATACTTTCAAACGTATAACACAATAATCGAACACACGCTCCCAGGGCAGCGGCGCCAAAAATTTGATTTGTCCTTAATTATACATATATATATAACTTAATATACATATATATAATTAAAATCAAAATATCAAATAATGAAAGAGTGTTAGTCCTTAAGGACCAATGGTGTAATGAGATAAGGACAAGCAGTGTTAGTCCTTAAGGACTAACGGTAAAATAGTTTAAAAGGGATTATGGTTAAGGGTTATGTTGGGCTTATATTTGGGCCGTGTTATATGGTTTTGGATTTGGGCTTTATAAAGGTATTTGGTTTAATAGAAAAGCTTAATGGGCTGACTCGACCCATTAACTTGGTTCGGGTTGGCCCATTTATGGTGAATACGTCTTTGGCATCGACTTTGACTTTGACTTTTTGACATTGACTTTTCACGCTCTTTCCATCCCAAGTGCTCACAACTCATTAATATCCTTGAGACTCACTGGTGGGGTGGGGGTGAAGGTCTTTCTTTGTCGTTAGGCATTGTTTTTGTCCTTTAGTGAATATCTAATACCTGCATAGTATACCAAGCAAAACAAACATATATTGGCATTTTATGTCCGTTTTTGGTCATTTAGGCTCGTTTTTATAAGTAAAATGTATGTGTAATTAAGTACATACTAATGAACAAGCTTTACACCCTATTACTGACCAATCTGCTTCTTCGCATGTCAAAATTGAGGCTCCTCAGAAACTTCCTAAGGTAAGCCTGATTAATACAAGCCTTAAAAATCTTAAATACCATCTTGGCCAATTTGACAATGTGGTGAAAAAGCAGGTCACGCTTAATTCTTTAACAGAAAGGGAATGGGGTTTGAATACACTAAAGCTGTTTTTCAAAAAGAATAACCTCCATTTTTAAAGACTTAAAAGACCATTTAATGTTTTTGATAAAGATCTTTCAAATGAGGAAACAGAAGTACAAATAGTTTTTAACCAGATAGAAGCTAATGTTCAACCAGTACACTTAACAAACAAGTTGTGAAATTCAAAAGAAACAATTTTTTGAATATGAAAACGATTGACTCCTGGATCAAATCATTTCTCAAATATAATGAATATTTGTTTATGAATTCTCTGTGGGATGTAATCACTTTTATTAAAGTGAATTCTCTGTTTTGTTATGATTGATTCTATAAATTACTTAGCAATGTGCAACAAGTGTCCGTGAACTTGAAGCTAGACTATCAAAACACTACAACATGGTTGAAAAAGATTAGTATAATAAACTTTCAAAAAGATTTTTTGAACTTGAACAACACTGCATTTCTCTTGAAATTGCAATGCAACTCAATAAAGAAATTTTTCAAAAGAATAACACATATGTGAACCAAAATGAACCTTCATTTGGTCAATTGTTTGAATTGAACAATTTGAAAGCTGAGCTTCAAGCAAAAGATACAACAATCGAGAAGTTAAAGGCAAACATTAAACGTTTGAATAAAACTTCTATCACAAACAATGTGAAAAAGGACATAGATGATATTGAGACCATCAATATCAAACTGGAACATAGGGTGACAAAACTAATTGCTAAAATGAGCATTTTGAAACAGACTTATAAACAACTCAATATTCAATAAAAATTAAACCATCACGTATTCGTGCTAAAGAACAAACTGAATCTTTGGTTAATCAAGTAAATCAAAAGTCTGTTGAAATTTCTGATTTAAATGCTCAACTTCAGGAAAAATTTTTTGTCATAACAACATTAAAAATGATCTTAGAAAATTCAAAGGAAAAGACATAGTCGATAGTGCTGCCCAAGTGTCAAATGCTACCACTATTGCTCCAAGAATGTATAAGCTTGGCCTAGTAATTTTATCTCCTAAGGTTAAGAATAATAGGGAAGCTCACAAATACTACCTAAAACATACTATGGAACAAGCTGCTATTCTTAGGGAGGTAGTTGAACAAGCTAAATCATGAAACCCTTTAGATAGTGCATCTTAATCAGCATGTATGTATGTTAAGCTGATTCAAGAGTTTCTAGGTTATGTTAGATATACTTGCCCTGATATTCACAAACCTAGTGAGAAATTAGTTACGATCACGCCTATTAACAAGAAGAAAACAGTTCAACACCCCTTAAGAAAATAAAAAACCATATTAAGCTTATAACAGTTTGATAAAAGCTACAAAAAGCTAAAATAGATTGAACACAGTATTAACCAAGGACAAATAAGAACATTTCAACCACTAATAAGCACTTGATAATAAGCAAACCAAATAAGCAATTTTTAAGCTAAAAATGCAATCTTAATAAAAAAACATGAACAAATGAAATCTAAACTATAAGCACGAATGAATAAGTAATAAGCAACACTAATAAGCAAAAATTAGCAAAGATAAGCATTGAATAAGTAATAAGCAGTTTTAAGCTAAAATGAGAAAAGTGAAAAGTACCTTGCCCTTTGCTCTAAACAAGGGCAAACAAGCTCTCAATGAGTTGAAATACAAGCTCCAGCTTATCAAAGATAAGCTGGTAAAATCCATAAGCCCTTCCTTTTTTGGCTTATCTTCCATTTTAGCTTTTTAAGTGATTTTGAGTAAAAATGGCTTAAACACTATAAGTTATGAAAAAACTTATAGTGCTTAAGTAAAACAGCTTAAGTAAGTAAATAAGAGCTTATAAGAGTTTAAACAAACATTTTTATATCATAAAATTGCTTTAACTTAAAAACAGGATTTAACATAAAAACCTCAAACTTTCATTAAACTTTTAAAAAGATTACAAGACTTGAAAATAAATTACAATAAGCTGAAATAAACTAAGTTAAGCTGTGTAGAAACTAGATAGCCTTAAGGGCTTACAAGAGTCCTATTTATATAAGATAAAGAAGGTCTTGGGTCTTCTCTTTGTGCTTCTTCTGTGAGAGGGATGAGAATGTTATCACGATTCACCCTTAGAACAACGGATCCGGAGGCTTGGTAAAATGGAAAAGAAAAGTATCCATATTATTAGAGAGAAAAAGATATGATATGGGAAGATGTGTGTGTTGAGAAAAAACACACACACTACACACTTTTGCAAATGTGAACTTCACCCCTCCATGGAAGTATGGAGGGGGTATTTATAGTCCTAGTGACACACAACTATCGTAGCTTGTCATTATTAGTCCCTATGTGTCACGCTATAAATAAACTAATGTAATTTCGTGTTTGTCACCATATTTTAAGGCTAACAATCTTCCCCCAATATGTGGACATATACGGAATTACTTACAATGTTCCTAACAAGTACAAATACAATTAAATAAAGTCTTCCAAAGCGCTTCCAAGGCTGAAGTTGTCTTGTGAGTTCTCTTGGTCTTGAAATTTGTATTCCAGCTTGGATCTTTATTGTCTTTACTTGTTCTGGAACCATTGTAGTATGCATGAGTTGGATTAACTTCCCCCCAATTCATGCAGCATGTCTTGAAAAGCTTTCTTCATAGACTCCGTTTTGTGAAGTTTTTTCTGAATCACCTCCCCCCCAAACCAAAATTCCCTATCTGAGCAGATTTCTTGAAACATTGATGTAGCTTGAACAATCTTCTACTTGTCATCAAAGTGCACAGCGGAATTTTGTAGAAGTCAAAACACACCAACGACTACTGCTTCTTGTCATCAGGGCTTGGTGAATATTCATTCGGGGGTGCATGCGAGAAATCAGCATCTGTTCTTCTCATGTTTGCAGAATACTTCACAAACCATTCTTAGTGAAGTAGTATACACTACTTCCCCCTGGAAGTTGACATGGTAACCGGATGTACACATTTCCCCCCATGATGGTTGCGAACTCTCGGAAGCATCATTGTCGTGTACGTTCATATACTCGAGAGGTTCTTGTCATAAGCACAAATCTTGATATACAAAAGAATCATTACTCTTGACTCAGAAATACCGTAGAGGAGATGAAGCAAGAATCAAGAACACTTGGTATAATCAAGGTCTTGTGAATGAATGTCATCGAGGAACTTTGAAGATTTTGCTTAGACTGTGAAGTATCTTTTTCTTGGAATAGCATAAAAATACCCGTGAGAAGTGCTGATTACATCTCAACCTTTAAACTCTCTGGCTAACTTACCAACCTCGTATTCTGTAGGCTATTGTTGTGATCACTTGGTGAAGTAAACCCGATATATCAAACTTGAAACTGAAGTAAAATCCCCCAAATTTGTTACTTAATCTTGCACTATTGTTGATTGAAGAACGGTGCAGAAGAAAATCTCTAAGTACCTTATACTCCATCAAAAGTATAAGAAGTACAACACCTCTTGAAATTATCCACATCGACATCTGCGTGTGACACTGAGTACTACAACGTAACTCCTTTAAGTGATAGTTGTCCAGGTCTTCATCCAACCACCCCTTACTTCTGGTAACTAGATAATTCAAGTCTTAATCGTAAGCTGTATACGTTCAAGCAAGTCATCAATCGATAGAAAATAGAAGAAAGTCTCGATGATGAAATAAGTAGACGCCTTCGTGAAATCTAACTTCAAGCTCAAATAAGGGATACCAAATCAACTTCGTGATCACATGTCATCGTAATCCAAATCTCTAGCCATTTTGTCATTTAAGTGAATCTTTTCAGGATCGTTTTGGGATTAAGTGTTGTTGTTTGTGTGGTGTGTTGTTATGGTTGATTGTGTCTTATGAGTCTCGATTCTTGATTGTGGTGTTTGTTTGTTGTTCTTGTTTTGATTATAAAATTCCCAAATTCGGTCATAGACCCAAAGTCGGTCAAAACAAGGGTTTTCATTGAACAAAACGCAGTCTTCTTTATACAAAACGCAGTCAATTCTTGAGACAAAATGCAACCAAGAAATGAAATGGATAGAGTCTCCCCTAGGCAAAACGCAATAAGGGTCTTCAATTAGTCAAAACGCAATGGTCAAAACGCAATGGTCAAAACGCAGTGGTCAAAACGCAATGGTCAAAACGCAATGGTCAAAACGCAATGGTCAAAACGCAATGGTCAAAACGCAATCAAGAACACCCCTTCAGTTAGTCAAAACGCAGCCAAGAAAAAATCATCAAACATTCTTGAAAGCTACGAAATGATGTTAAAACCACCTAGTAATGATGCAAGGGATAGATCTAAGCCCGAAAGTACAAATCTTTAACACTTTTAACCACAAACAAAGATCAAATCTTGATTTTTCTTGCTATTTTTTTCGAACAAAAAAAATAAACAAACCAAGCCACGAATTTGAGCTTATTTAACCACAATAATCAGTAGATTAACAACACGGATTCTCCCTATGCTCTGGTGCCAATTGTTATCACGATTCACCCTTAGAACAACGGATCCGGAGGCTTGGTAAAATGGAAAAGAAAAGTATCCATATTATTAGAGAGAAAAAGATATGATATGGGAAGATGTGTGTGTTGAGAGAAAACACACACACTACACACTTTTACAAATGTGAACTTCACCCCTCCATGGAAGTATGGAAGGGGTATTTATAGTCTTAGTGACACACAACTATCGTAGCTTGTCATTATTAGTCCCTATGTGTCACGCTATAAATAAACTAATGTAATTCCGTGTTTGTCACCATATTTTAAGGCTAACAGAGAAGGTGTGCTTCTTGTGTGAGGAGCTTCAAGTCATCATCTTAGCCATCCATTTTGCTTTGGCTCCAAGTTCTATAATCTGAGCCTTTAATCCTTGTTGTCTAATCAGTCGCCATGGGATTGCCAAGGTGGATTTGGCACCTTGTAGATTAGGGTTGAGTTGAGAGTGATGGGTTTGTCTATGGGAGCAAGGGTCGAGGTGAGAGTGATGGGTGAATAGTAGTTTGGGCGGGAAAAGGGTATTCTATTTTGTTTGTTACGGGTTAACGGGGTTAAGGGAATTGTTAGGTTTAGGATTAATGGTGTTAGTCCTTAAGGACTAACTGTGTAATGGATAGGAACTAGCAGTGTTAGTCCTTAAGGACTAATGGTGTAAAAGGTTTAAAGGATGTTATAGTTACATGTGTTTGGGCTTATATGTTTTGTTTTGGGCCGGTTTAGATTTAGGGCTTTTTTTAACTTGTAAGACTTTTTAGATAAAGGCTTAATGGGCTGACCCGACCTATTAAATGGGGTACGGGTTGGCCCATTTAAGATGCACACGTCTTTGGCTTCGACTTTGACTTTGACTTTTTGACTTTGGTTTTGACTTTGACTTTGACTTTGACTTTTTACGCTCTATCCATTCTCGTGCTTGGTTTTGGCTTTGTTTTTGTCCTTTAGTGAAAATCCGTTACCTGCATAATATACAAAGCAAAACACACATATATTTGGCATTTTATGTCTGTTTTTGGTCATTTAGGCTCGTTTTTATAGGTAAAAAGTATGTGTAATTAAGCACATACCAAAGAGGTAGATTTGTGAGACAACCTCGAAATGACAAAAAGTCGTTCCAAAGAAGCCGTGATGACAAGAACATTAAAAGTGATAGAAAATGCTTTAGATGCAGCGACCCGAATCATCTTATTGGAGAATGTCCAAAACCACCGAAAGATAAGAACCAAAGAGTTTTTGTTGGAGGCTCTTGGAGCGACAGCGGTGAAGAAGATGATAAGAAGGTCAAAAACAAAACTTGTCTTGTAGCTCATGCATCAAGTGAGGTATGTTCCGAATCATCTTACTTTAGTGATGAAATCTCATCAATTGATGATTTAGCTTTAGACAACAATATGATAAGTTATGCAAAATGAGTCTAAAGATAATCACTAAGAACAAAAGGTTAAAAGCTACTAGAAATAGTCTAGAAAACGAGCTTAGAGAATTAAAAGATAAATTATCCACACTTGAGAAAAACAAGGGAGTTGATCTCGATTGTGCAAAGTGTCATACGCTTAAAATTGAGAATGAAAAACTAAAAGAAGAATCCACTAGATTAAATAAATTTGAAAAGAGTACACATTGATTAATGAAATGTTAAGTAATCAAAAACCCTCCAGTGATAAACTAGGTTTAGGGTTTAATTCATTTGAAGCATCATCTAGTAGAACTAAGGAAATAAAATTTGTAAAAGCTCAGGAAAAAGGTGTCCTTTGATAGAGGTCCCATAAATATGGGCGGCCCTCAAAGTGCCCAGGCGGCCTCCAAAATAATTATGGGACCACCACTAGCAACGCCTGGATCTGAGAAAAGTGTGTCTTTTCAAAAATATATGTTGGGTCCTAGACCAAAACACATAGTAGTAAACAATGTAAGAGTTCCCGTTGGTAGTGACAATGAAGTTAAGCAATTTTATAAGCCATTGTCAAAACCCAGAGTTGGATTCTCAAAACCAAATTTTAGATCAAAAACTCCGCCACCTAGAAGAGTCATAAATAGTTATCTCGGAATGACAAAAAGGCATTCCAAAGAAGTCGTGATGACAAGAACGGTAAAGGTGATAGAAAATGCTTTAGATGTGGCGACCCAAATCATCTTATTGGAGAATGTCCAAAACCACCGAAAGATAAGAACCAAAGAGCTTTTGTCGGAGGCTCTTGGAGCGATAGCGGTGAAGAAGATGATGAAAAGGTCAAAGATGAAACGTGTCTTGTAGCTCACGCATCAAGTGAGATATGCCTTGGAGTCGACTTGGAGCCCGACGAATGGATTAAGGATAGCGGATGCTCCAAACATATGACGGGCAACCGAAAGCTCTTCTCCACTTACAAGGCATACAATGGAGGTAACGTCATTTTTGGTAGTAATCTTCGCGGTAACATCATTGGCAAAGGTACGATTTCCAATGACTCTCTCAAAATAGATAATGTAGAACATGTTGATAACTTAGGATTTAATTTGCTAAGTATAGGATAAATATGTGACAATAAGTGTAGAGTAACTTTTTCTGAACATGATAGTGAAATCACTAAGGACGGTAAAGTCATAGGTAGAGGTATTAGGAAGAAAGGCTTATATGTGATGAAATTAGGAAATAAGCCTAAGGATCAAATTTGTCTAACTACGATTGATGAAAATTCCACCTTGTGGCATAGGAGATTAGGACACGCAAATATGCGTCTCATTCAATCGTTGGCCTCTAAGGAATTAGTTAGAAACTTACCTAAGCTTAAGTTTGATCAACATTTTTGTGATGCTTGCAAAATTGGAAAACAAGCTCACGCTAGTCACAAAGCTAAGAATGTAGTCTCAACGACTAGATGCTTAGAACTTCTCCATATGGATCTCTTCGGTCCATCCGCCGTACGGAGTTACGGAGGAAACCGTTACACCCTAGTCATAGTAGATGACTACTCTAGGTATACTTGGACTAGATTTCTTAAGGATAAAACCGAAGCTTTCGATCAATTCGAAATATTTAGTAGGAAAATCCAAAACCAATTAGGTTGTTCAATAGTGTCAATTAGAACCGACCACGGTAGAGAATTTGATAATGAGGTGCAATTTGGAGAGTTTTGCAATACCAACGGTATTACACATAACTTCTCGGCTCCACGCACTCCTCAATCAAATGGCGTGGTCGAAAGGAAAAATAGGACACTTCAAGAAATGAGTAGGACTATGTTGAATGAGCAATCGTTACCACAAAAGTTTTGGTGTAACGCCGTAGATACTTCAACATACATTCTCAACCGAATTCTCATTAGAGCCATTCTAGGAAAAACACCTTATGAACTCTTAAGAGGTAGAAAACCTACACTAGATTATTTTAGAGTGTTTGGAAGCAAGTGCTTCATTTTGAACACAAAAGACTACCTTACCAAGTTTGACCCAAAGTCATACGAAGGTGTCTTTTTAGGTTATTCTCAAAATAGTAAAGCCTATATCATCCTAAACAAACACACTAGGAAAGTCGAAGAATCACTTAACGTGACATTCGATGAAACTCCTCCACCCTCTAAGACATCACCCTTGGTGGATGATGACTTAGATGAAGAAGAAGCAATTAAGGTCACCGAAAAGAAAAACCTAGAAAACGACATTGTGGATGAAACTTTAGAGGTTGATGAAATAATCAACATTAAGGAATCTAGGAACCACCCATTAGAAAATGTCATAGGAAACCTTAACCAAAGAACCCTTAGGTCACAAGCCCAAAACCAAAGTAACTTCTTTTGTTTTATATCAACTATAGAACCTAAGAATGTGAATGAAGCATTAGGAGATGAAAGTTGGATAGTCGCCATGCAAGAAGAATTAAATCAATTCGTTGCTAACGACGTTTGGGAGTTAGTTCCTCAACCTAGGAATATGACAATCATAGGAACTAAGTGGGTATTTAGAAATAAGTTAGACGAGAACGGTATTGTTTCTCGAAATAAGGCTAGGTTAGTTGCTCAAGGCTACAACCAACAAGAGGGCATCGATTATGATGAAACTTATGCCCCGGTTGCTAGACTTGAGTCCATTAGAATATTATTAGCTTATGCTTGTGCCTTAGATTTTAAACTATTCCAAATGGATGTAAAAAGTGCATTCCTGAACGGTTTTATCAATGAGGAGGTATACGTGGCACAACCTCCAGGATTCATTGATTTCAAAAAACCGGATCATGTTTATAAATTAAAGAAAGCTTTATATGGTCTTAAACAAGCACCCAAAGCTTGGTATGATAGATTAAAAGCTTTTCTTATTAAACATGAATATAAAATGGGAATGGTAGATAACACTCTTTTTACTAAGAAGAAAAGTTCAAATCTCATCATTGTTCAAATATATGTCGATGACATTATATTCGGTTCGACTTGTCAAGACATGTGTGATGAATTTGCCAAAATCATGCATGACGAGTTCGAGATGAGCATGATGGGTGAACTTAACTTCTTCCTTGGATTGCAAATTAAACAAATGGAAGACGGTATATTCTTTAATCAATCTAAGTACATTAAAGAAATGCTTAAGAAATTTGGTCTAGAAGACTCTAAACCAATGAAAACCCCCATGTCCTCCGATACTAAACTCACGAAAGACGAAGAGTGTGAGTCGGTAGATAGTACCAAGTATCGAGGCATGATAGGTAGTCTATTATACCTAACGGCAAGTAGGCCCGATATCATGTTTAGTGTCTGCCTTTGTGCCCGCTTCCAAGAGGCTCCCAAAACCTCTCACCTTGAAGCGGTTAAGCGTATCTTCCGATACATTAAAGGCACTACGCACTTAGGATTATGGTATCCTAAGGGGACCGGCATAGAAACCGTAGTATATGCCGACTCTGATCATGCGGGAGATTATGTGGACCGAAAGAGCACTAGCGGTATTTGTACGTTCGTGGGATGTTGCTTGACATCTTGGTTCTCGAAGAAACAAACCGCTCTTGCTATATCCACTACCGAAGCCGAATACGTAAGCGCCGGAAAGGCATGTCAACAAGCACTATGGATGAAACAAGCTCTCATCGACTACGACGTACGACTCGACGACGTTCCCATCATGTGCGACAACAAGGGCGCGATTGACCTTAGCAAAAACCCGGTGCAACATTCTCGTACCAAACACATCGAAATTCGTCACCACTTTCTCCGTGATAATGTCCAAAAAGGACATGTCTCAATCGAAAAAGTACCGTCCGTCGACAACATTGCCGACATTCTCACTAAACCTCTTAAACGTGAATCGTTTAACTATCTACGTCTTGGTTTAGGAATGATGGAACACATTCCATAAATCATATTAAGTACGCTTCTCATTCTTCTATTTCAATTCTAGTCCGTGTTCCATTCCGTGTCGTGACAACTTAAAAACTTCATCCGAAGTACTTTAAGCATGTTTAATTCGCGAAATGCAAATTAAATTATCACTCATCTTCGTGAAATTTTTGTCAAAAATAAGGTCAAAATTACTGCCTAAGGGCCATATAGGCGGCCCCTAGTATATTTAGGACTGCCAGGAGATATGGGACCGCCATCAGCAGACCATATTTTAGACACTTAACCAAAATTTTTCTCAAAACATAAAAACAAACACTCCCTTACCTGCTGGTGCGACGAACACGACCCTAAACATACCAAAACTCAAAATCAATCATTAAAACTTCAATTGAAGATCAAATTGAAGATAAAATCAACACCTACAATCATTCACAACATCTTAAAGATCATCAATTGTAAGTCATTTCATCCATTTTCTTTGAATTTGAGTCTAGGGTTTATGATGAACATCAAAATTGAAATTGGGGATTTTCCATTTTTCTTGTAATTTTATACAATTAGGACTACTAGAATATAATGTATAACTTATATGCTTCCCGTAGACATAGGATTTGCATACATTGGTGAGATTGTCTAAAAATTGATTTTGAACCAAAACCCCAATTTCATCTTCAAATCACTCACATTAGGAACAAAATAAAATTGTTGTTATGCATTGTCAATACAATCTAAAAACGTTTTCAAAAACATGCATAATGATCTCATGAACAAATTTCAAGATACATAATTCATATGTATTTTTCGACTTGTTTGGATGAGAAAAATCACATTAAGGAGCGTTTTAGTTAACTCTTGGGATTTTATTTTTAGGTCAAGTTAATCTTTATTCTACATTTGTTGTATATAGGCACACACTAGGCAAAATGAAGGAACCTCACTAAAATTATCTTTCCTAATTTTAGGTGAAATAACTTTGGAAGATGAATTACGGTACACAAAATCATACGTTCCAACAATCTCAAATGAAAACTATATTCCTGGTATCCTAAAACCCATCATTCGAAACCTAGAATGTAGGTCAATCCATGAAGGTCGCCCTATATCTCCTGAATCCACTAAATATGATAATATTCAAACCCTTTTTCAAGTCATCAAACTCTTGAAAATATATGAACTCCATGAAGAAATTTGTCCAAGATTTCTAATAGAATTTTATTCCTCAATAAAAATCACCAAAGATGACAATCTAAATTTCTTCTTAACATTTTAGGCACTAAAAAGAATATTTAAGTTCTCGCTCAAGTCATTTTCCTCAATTCTCTCCATTCCATGTGAAGGAGAATGTTCTTACTCTGAAGAAACTTCTCTCGAATCTTTGAAACTAATCAACAGTCAAACACACCTTATCAAACACACATTCCAACACCAAAGGAAATTGTCCAATCAATCACAACAACCAGACAACCCATTTTTCCAAACAAAATCCTCAAGGAAGAACTTCGTCATGACATGAGATCTTGGAATGAAATCATTCAAGATAATGCCTTTGGCACTCAAAATGACTCACCATTTCTTTATGCATCATCATGTCACATGATGTATTGCATTCTAACAAGTACTCCTTTCAACTTTGCCTACTTTCTAACCAAACGAGTTGAAAATATTAAAAATCAACCAAATTCTCCAATGCCATATGGAATGATTCTAAATCGTCTATATGATCACATTATCAAAATTAAACCTCATCTACGAAAATCAAAATACAAATCATATTGGCCATCCATGAAACCTTAGGTTCACCTAATTCTTTAAATCATTTATCTACATATTCTTCTAAAGTAGTTTTAGTGTTGATTCAAATGATGGTTGAAATATTTATCTAGAATTATTGCTAGAGATACGTACTATTATTATTACTATGTAATATTATCTTAACCTCTATCATAGATAATTAAGTACGTGTATAATGTGTCTACATTATTATTGCATGCTTGCTATGTGACATTTAGTAGACCTTTAATTCATTTATATGCTTCAACTTGGCCACATTACATGATTTATCTTCTCCTTTAGATATATTATGTGATTCTTAAAGTGATGGAAATACCATAATCGCCCTTCCAGCCCTTATTGAATACTCTGAAAGAGGATTAAACTTCTGTAAAATTTCATGATTCTCCATAAAACGGCCCCCTTAAATGTTGGGCGGCTCCCTAACATAAATGGGACCGCCACTAATATAAGGGACCGCCCTTAGAGGAACCACGAAAGTTTCATGTCTTCTCTTTATCTGCAACTTTGACCCTATTCCCATTAGGTCTAGCCAATCTTTCCTTTCTAAACCAAACACTCCTTAGAATCTTTATTCTTCAACACCATGCCTTTCCCAAAATTCTTCTATATAAACATCATTTTCCTTCTTATACACTTTTCACTTCTCCTCAAAGTCTCAATGTCACCCTCTAGCAAATCCCCCCGTGATTACTTATGAAAATACAAAAAGGCCATCCTTGAACCTTGGAGATAAAGTTATAATCTTCCACCATCACCACCTTCTCCTCCACTAAATAAGTCTCTACCTACCTCTCCTATAACAACAAACTCTCTTTCATCTTCTTTACCTCCTCAAAATCCAACTCAAAACCAAATTGCACATGAACTTCATCACTTGTCTAATCTCCTTGAGATTAATCTATAACAAGTAATTGAAGCTACAAATCCTTTACCTCCCACCTCACTATATATCCCTCCACCCTCCTTAGATCAAGTAAACTTTCATTCAGAATTTTGTCATTGTTGCTTGGATTACCCTGAGTATCTATTGATACATGAAAGATGACCGTATATCGTATCAAATCTCTCATCAATGGTCTTTCCAACTCACTTGTTCCCCATCCCCAATAACAACCTCCTCTCCATAATTGAGCACTCTCAAAAGCTTAATTTTACCTAATTAATCAACCTTTCATCTTTTGATTATGGCATCTTCTACTTTTCAAGAGTTCACTAGTATAGATCTATGCCTTATTATGCCTCTATGATAATCTACTTTCTACTGTAATGCTTCATACAAATATTGTATAAATTTGTCATTGCTCGTATTAGATCTAGTTGTATTTTATGTTGTATGAATGTATTAGTTGCATTTACTATTGTATGAGTTTCTTGATTGTTGAATGAAACTCTATTTTGAGTGACTTAAATATCATGTACTGCTTAAAGGATATTTGTCTTGCACTTGTAACTCTAACTTTGTTTTGTAGCAAACAAATTTTGTGAGATCGATCCCTTGGTTCCCACAAATTGAGGGGAGTCCCATCAAGGGGGAGTTCTTGATATCGTCGTTTCTTTCTTCCTATCATAATCTCGACGATCTCCTTTTTGAATTTCGACCAAAATGTGGGAGAAAATAGAAAAAATCTCATTAATAATGTGTAACTATTAATTTTAAAACATATGAGTTTATATTTTGTCATCGTACATAAAGGGGGGAATTGTTAATAAAATAATGTCAAAATACGTCCTTTTTATATTTTTCATACATCTCCAAACGTTTTGATAATAACAAAATGGTAAAAAACGTTTACGATAATTCGCGCCCAAACGTTTACAAATTTTTAATCGTAAAATTCCATTTCTAAGATTAGTGATCACTTAAGGTATGAACAAACAAATCATTAAGCATGATTAGTGATCAAGAAAATATTTTTCTCTCATCCATTACATTTTTACAAAATATTTTCACAAAATTAATTATAAAAAATATTTTCTAATTAAAAGAAAAGTTTTATTAAAAACTCAAAATTTGAAATTCAAATTTTCCCCCCAAAACAGAAGCTTCTACACCAGATACAATCTTCCCCACAAAAAGACAAGAATAGGAGCGAAGTCTAGGTGGCGGCCCCCTTATAGGCCCGGCGGCCCCCTTATATATATGGGACCGCCGGGACCGCCACCAGTTACCGTTGGTTTTTCCTGTCTATAAATACTGGTCTACCCCTTGCTGAAAATTATTCCTCTTTGCACGAAATTTTTCAGTCTATTCTTTCTCTCTCTAAAACTTCTTTCTCTCACTAAAACTCTTGATCACTAACATACTTAGATCTTGTTTCAAGTGATCTAATCTCTTCTTCTCATCTCTTCCCTCTCATTCAAGTGCAAGAGAAGAACACTCGTATTCGTCAAGAAACGAAGTGTTAATTAGTGATCTCTCCTCTTTTCTTCTAAGTACCAAACCTCTATTGTATTTATCTTGTGTATTTGTGTGATTCAGATATTGTGTAGATCCGATAGTGTAGATCTTGTGAGTGTGTATATCTTGTGAAGTGGTAGATTGGTTCTAGCTAAGATTAGGACTCGACATTTAGCTTAGTGTCGAAAAATAACGTAAGCGACGTGTAAACGGTTTTCTCCGCCTAAAGAGAGCTTGTTGACATAGTAAAATCTCGAGTCGGATACTTGTGAAGTAGGACGAAGAGGTGCTTCATAGCCGAACCACTATAAAATCTTGGTGTCTTGGTTTGGTTGTTTCTTTCCTTATCTCTTTACATTATTATTAATGTTATCTAATTTTAGTTTAGATAGTTATTGCTTGCTCTATTGTGAATTGGTTAAACATATAACTCAGATCTAAACATTTTTGAAAATATTTTTTAAAACCCAAAACAAACGTGTAAACTATTTAACCTCCCCACCCCTTCTAGTTTCCACAAAACCCCTTTAACTGTGTTACGAAACCCTAAGAATGAGATACGAAACCTTTGAACAGTGTACGAAACCTCAAAACTGTGTTACGAAACCTTTTCCAATAGGTTACGAAAACCTTCCAAGTATGATACCAATGTTACAAAACCTCTTGAATATAAGAACTAATCCTCTACGAAACCTCAGACTGTAATACAAAAACTCTTTACGAAACCTTCAGTAACTAAACTGTGATACGAAACCATGAATTTACAAAACCAAAACTAAGCTTTTGATACGAAACCTCTGATTTACGAAACCACAAAGAGTACAAAAGCTTCCACAGTCTATGAAACCAGACGGTTACCGAAAGCTCAAGGATACGAAACCCCCTTTTTGTAAAATCCAAATAACCTCTACTTACATAACAATCAAGAATACTCTTTCTCTCGTAAATTCTTAGCTACGAAAACAATCTATTAATATGATTTTAAGCATTTTTAGAATGCAAAACACAATGTTATCTGTTCAAATAAGCAAATTTCTTCCTTACGAAAGCTAAATTCAATTTTACGAAAGTAATTCTACGTTACGAAATCTAAACAATGACTTACGTAAGCAATTTCCCGCCTAAAAAACAGTTACCGAAACCATTTTCATGCTTACGAAAGTTATCAAATTCACTTTTTCGATCAATTTAAATCCAAAAACAAGTATTTTTTGTAAAACGAGATATTAAATCTACAATTTGATGGTTACGAAAGCTAATATTTTGCGTTTAAAGATCAAAAACACATCAAATCATAAATCTAAACTATACGAAACCTATTGTTCATCCTTATGAAAGCACAAATGATCGAATTTCTTTCAATTAAGCTCGATTTGATCATGAAATACACACACTAGATCTTTCCTGGCGATAGATACCACTTGTTAGATGCTATGTTTGCTAAGTAGTAATCATACGAAAGCTAGTAAGAATGAAGGAGAGGAGCTAGAGAGTATTTTTATCATTTTCTAAATTTTTATTTCAAAGGGAAAAATAGAAATGGGAGGGAGAAGTGAAGTTACAAACTACAAGACTTGTATAAATACTCCTTCAAGATGAGTATTTATACTTATTACTTGTTGAAACTAAAGATCATTTAAGCTCAGATTGTTTAGATCTTATATAGGATTACAAACATCAAAGATAAACAATTATGTAGCGGAATTAACAAAAGAACAATGATATTGTAACAAGGTTTCTTCATTATCATACACTTCAAGCCCCAATTATATTTGATCAGAATATAACGGTTACAACTAATCTGTAACAGGATCAAGTTACCTTGACCTTGAGGCTACACCAACTAACTAGACGTCTACATCTCTCTTGATACACACACACATGTTTTCTTTGTGTATATCAATCTACGCGACCTATATCTCTTTATATACTAGAGATATTAGGTTTTACAAAGGATAAGAACAAATAATATCTTTTACACTTTAAATATTATTTTCTATATCTTCTATCTGAATAAGGAGATCTTTTAGAATATTCAAAATCTTCCATCTTTTGAAGAATTCTAGCTTTGCGTTTAAGTCCTTTTGTTTCATTACTTGTTTCTTTTGTCTCATCAAATCTATAATTCCCAACAATCTTCCTCTATTTGATGATGACAAAACAAACAAAGTCGTGTACGAACTTCATCATAAAGCCAAAGCTTCCCCTGAAGTTGAGATGTAATCATCTCCCTGAATGAAACAAAACTTCCCCTTAAGTAGATTTCCTTTGTACCATGCCACACCAAGGATCTATAAGTTGCAACCTGTTAATATTTCTTCCCCTTTTTGTCATAATCCAATAGGGGACATATGAATATAAGCAACTTTGATCTTGACCACTACAAACCAATATCACACTTCTAATCCAAGCCTTCTAACTCCTCAAATTACCCACCATTAAGCACAATAAGAAAAATGAACTTGAGTAGTAGAAACTCACACTAGCAGTAGTAATAATGACTAGCAGTAGTAAAAACCTTCACCTCAATGCCACATGTAAATGGTTAAACATTTTAACAATAAGCTTCCCCTGAAACCCATATGTTAACCATTTCTTGAATCTTCAATTCTGTAGGCTCTATGTAATGATTACTGATGAAGAAAACTAAGTATAACGAACTTGATGCTAAAGTAGAACAACCCAAACTTGTGTCTTATATCTTGTACTATCCACGTGACTCCAAACTTATAAATAAATCTGTGAAATATAAGTAGATCGCAACCTCTTGACAAAAATCCTCATCTTCTATGAGACACATACTAAGTGATAGCAAATGTGAGCATTGAGCACCATAAGAAAAATCACACACCTTTGCTAGATTTGTCAAGTCTTTGTCACATCGTTTCTAAGCATGAACAAGTTATCTTCAAAGTGTAATACCCACTTTAAGATATGACAAGAACACACATCCGAAAAACTCCACTTCAACTTTAAATAAGTCATAAACAATCTTCTTCGTAATCAATTAATCTAAGAAATCCAAAAACGAGCCTTTATAAATTTTAAGTGAATCTGAATCTAAACACACTAGCTTCCCTTTAAACCAAGCAGTAGTAACCAATAGTAGTAACTCCTTCTATTGGCAGTATTAAAAGTATACAAGCAGCACAAACCTTGGTTTAAGTCCAACAGTAGTAACTGCTAAAATTTACCCTAGCAGCAGAAACTTAATACTGGCAGTATTAAAAATATACTAGCAGCATTAATCATACTAGCAGCACTAAGTATAAACTGGCAGCATTAACCAGTTACTTGGCAGTATTAACGTCTCCTGGAAGCACTAACTTACATAAGCAATACTAATAATCATAAGCAGCAGCATTAACCTTCAAAGATAAGGCTAGCAGTATTAACTGCCATTGGCAGTATAAACATACAACTGGCAATACAAATGTATGAAGACAGTACTAAAATAAACGAGCAGTTGTAACCATCGGTCTTGACAGTAGAAACATCAACGCGAGCTATACTAACTTGTAACCACTGTTTAAGGATACCTTTTTTTAAGTATCCAGACGACGCTTTTTATTGTCACAAAGCTGTCACGAATCCGTCACAAATTAGCATTCTCCTTAAACGAAGCATCGTGTTTAGTGTAACACAACATTGATATCGAACCAAGAAACACTTGTTGCCCTTCCTTTGATGTCATTTATACACAAAAACATGCTTTCTGCTTTTGATTATAATTAGGGTTTGACAAACCCTAATGTTTTCGAATGTGACTAGTACCCAAAACAGAAAACTTGAACCTTCTTTTCTTCATAAACTAGACATCAAACACACCTTGTAAATCCTAGATCAAGAGCCACGAGGCTCTGATACCAATTGTGGAGATCGTTTAAGCCCATCTAGGATATATTTTACAAATATCATTGATACGAATTAGCACAGCGGAATTAATCAAAGAACACAATGATATTAAACAAGGTTTTACTATTAAACACCAAGCCCTAATATTATTTGATCAAGATTATACGGTTACCTATTGTAACAAGGATCAAGAGATCCTTGAGGCTACACTATCTATTAACTTCTATCTAAACGTGTACATCCACATGTTTTTCTAGACTCTTATTGGGAGAGTTCTATGTTTTCTGAATACTAAAACTATGTGTCTATGATCTCTTTATATAGAGAGATCATGACTTACAAAGGAAGTTAACATAAAGATATAAACAAGTAAATCTTTTAAACATTAAGAAATATCTTTTGTTATCTTTTTCTTCTTAAGGAGATCTTCATCTTTTGATATCTTTGACCAAATCTTCTATAATTCTCCACCAGCTTGTAGAATTTCAATCTGCTAGATTTAGTCCTTATATTTCATTCTTTTATTTATTTTGTCTCATCAAATCTAGAATCCCAACAAAGTTCAAGGGAGACAAGGTCAGAGTTTTGCTGGTATGGGAACTAAATGAAATGTTATAAGTTCAGGGGGAAACAATTCAGCTGGTCAGGCAAGGGTTGTTAAGTGTTATAATTGTTAGGATGAATGGCATATGGCAAGGCAGTGCACTAAGCCAAAAAGACCAAGGAATTCTGTATGGTTCAAGGAAAAGATGTTGCTGGTTCAAGCACATAAATCTGGTCAAGTTTTGGATGAGGAACAGTTGGCATTCCTAGCAGATCCAAGAATTCCAGATGGTCAAGCTCTTCAGACAACTATTCCACGAAATGCTGCTTTCCAAACTGATGATCTAGATGCTTATGATTCCTACTGTGATGATATCTCTTTAGCAAAAGCGGTTCTAATGGCCAATCTCTCTAATTACGATTCAGACGTCCTCTCTGAGGTACCACAATATGACTCTTATCAAAATATTGATATGATTAATCAAAGTGTGCAAGAGACGCAAAATTTTGAACAATCCCTTATTGATTATAGATAACTAAATAACAAGTGATAGTAATATCATTTCTTATGAACAATATCTGCAACAAAATCAAAATACGATTGTTCAAGATACTAACTCTTATGCATAATAAGATGCCATGATAATGTCTGTGTTTGAACAAATGTCTAATCAAGTAACTAATTGTAATAAGATTGATCTGGAAAATAAACGTGTTAATGAATCCTTAATCGCAGAGCTTGAAAGATATAAGGAACGAGTCAAAACTTTTGAACAAAGACTTAATATTAATTTGAGCAGTCGTGAAAAATTGATTGATTCACAGATGGATGACATGATTCGGAATAGGAATGCACTTAAGCAAGAAATTGACTCACTTAAATAGACTCTTTCTAAACAAGTCAAGGAAAAAGAATTGTTGTTGCAAACATTTACCGTTTTCAAAAAGGAATCCAAAGAAAAAGAAAATAAATACATGGACAAAGAAGTTGATTTAGAAAAGAAAATAAAGGAACTGGATAATATTGTTTATAAAGTGGGTCAATCTGCGCAAACGGTGAACATGTTAACGAAATTACTAGTTTTTTATGATGACACTCACAGACAAGCTCTTGGTTATCAAAATCCGTTTTATCTTAAGAAAGCTCAGCGGATTAAGCCAACGTTGTATGATGGTATTGTGATATCTAAGAAAGATTATGTGATTTATGTGGTTGATGAAGAAGAGACGTTGATTTTAGAAGAAGAGAGTCGATCAAAAATGCTTGCAAAACAAAATGATCCAATTTCAAAAGAAAAGGAAATTAATATTTCTCCGATTAATTATAACGAGTTGAATAAATTGGCTAAAGATTTTGGAAAACTTTTTGTTTCACAAATGCAAATGTCTGCATAACAAGCTTTTTGGTTACCGCTTTCAAACCCTAAGACTGAACAACTTGCTGTCACACAAACACCAATTAAAATCAAGGTTTCTAAAGAACTTCTAAAGGTAAGTTTGGTAAATACAAGTTTTCAAAAGCTAAAAAATCACCTTGCCAGGTTTGACAAGGTGGTGAAAGTAAGAACTACACCTGATGTAATAACTGAGGGTTCATGGGGTTTTGAACATACCAAAAAAGTTTTCATAGACGAAATCATTCCATTTATAAATTATTTATGAGCAACATTTAAAGACTTTGATAATGGCCTTCACAGTGAACTTAATGAAGTGAAACCTGTCTTTAACTAAATGGAAGCTGTTGTTGAACAGTGTTTTGTAAACAAGAAATATTTTGACGTCAAAAAGAAAGAACTTTCTCTTGATAATGATCGACTCTTAGACCATATTATCTGTCAAGATATGAAGAATATTATAATGTATATTGATTCTGTACCTGTCAATGTGTTACCTATTGATAATAAATGTCTTGTGAATGATAATATTGAAATTGAGAGATTGGAGCAGGAAAATGATCACTTATTTGAACTTCTCTTATCTCAAGATATAGTTCACATTTGTGTAGATTCTCTTGCTTCACGCAATGATTGTCATGAAATGCAACAGGGAAAATATAATGAGAATCTAACGCTTAAGGCTGAGCTTGCCAAAAAGGAACACATGGTTGAAAAGAAATTTGTTGATGAAGTTGTACTCAAATGTTCACGTCTTGAAAATCGTAGTGCTAATCTTGAACTTAGATTACAACATCAAAAAGAGAGTTTTCTGAATAACAGATCTTTAAACAATAAAAATGCTCTTGAAATACCAGAATTTTTCAAAATAAATGAATGGCAAGCTAAGCTAGACGCAAAAGATGTCTCAATTGCTAATTTGAGGAAACATATTGAGAGCTTAAAAGGAAAAAATGTGGTTGAGAAATATGTCTAACCGATGAATCCCAATGTGATTGCCCCCAGAATGTTTAAGCTTGATTTAGACCCTCTAACTCCTAAAATATTGAAAAACAGGGATGCTCACATAGACTATATTAAGCACTCTCAGGAACATGCTGACACTCTTAGGGAAATAGTCAAAAACGCTAGAGCACTCAGTCCTCTAGATAGTAATTTAGACTCTGCCTGTAAGTATGTTCAACGAATGCAGGAGGTGCTAGTTTATGTTACGGATACATGCCCTAGTTTAACAAAACCAAGTGAGAAATTGGTTGTTGTCACACCATTGAACAAAAACAAGAAAGTTAGGTTTGCAGTAACTGCCACATCATCCAGTAACACTAAAAAACATGCAGATTCCCACAAAACACATGATTCTAACAAACCTGTGTTGCCTTCTACAAGAATGAAGAGTTCTACTAGTGCTAGCAGATCACAGTCTTCAGGCAATGTCACACCCCGCCTAGGCGGAAACACGAGGCGTAACATCATGGATATCATCACAACACAATGGTGTCAACAATATAGAGAATTAAATGAAATAGATAAACAAATGAGACACAATGTGTCATGACAATATCTAACACAAGATAAAGGAGT